>JAVHLU010001685.1:0-26775 GCA_036785755.1 Colletotrichum ledebouriae
AATAATAATAATAATAATAATAATAATAATAATAATAATAATAATAATAATAATAATAATAATAATAATAATAATAATAATAATAATAATAATAATAATAATAATAATAATAATAATAATATAATAAAGAATAAAAGTAATAATAATAATAATAACAATAATAATAACAATACAACTAATAATAATAATAGTAATAACTAGTTATCTAACGTTCGAGAGGATAACTATAAATTGCTATCTAGACAAGCTTCGGGTAGTAATTCGGAGAGTACTACTATTAGTAATAATAATAGAAATAATTCTAAGTTAATAATATAACTCCTATCTATAATAGAAGAAGCTAAAAAACAATATAATTAGGTTAAATATAAAGAAAGTGTACTTTTCACTGTTTAAGACATCCTAGTCTTAAGTGAATACCTAATATTACTAAGGCAGAGGCAGCCTAGGTAGCCTAGGCCTATTAGGGCTTATTAGTAAGTATAGCTTACGCCGACTGCTTTAATATACAGAGAGCGTTACTAATAATAGTATAGCTATAAAGGCGTTAGGTAACCCGATCGAATAAGAGAACTATAAAAATAGTAACGACTTCTAGCGGACGAAGTAGTAATAGAGACGGTATTTAATAGCGGCGCGGGTAGTGCGCAAGAGGATAAGTCGATAGTTATTAAATCTATTAAATGATTAAAAACCACGTTATTATCAATATAAAGTTATGGATCGTGAGGCTATAGGTACGTATAAGTATAGCTATAGTTAGGAAAGTTACGATCACGTGACCGAAGGCTATGTATTATTAGGAGGCGCGGAGTTAGAATGTCTGTTGCACTTAAGCAGGTAAAATCACTATGCAGTAGCTAGAGGCCAAAACATAACTATATATTAAAGCATTTTGACGTTACTACTGCTTTTACCCACGCAGATATTGATAAAGATCTATATATGAGAACGCCTATCGGTTTTCTATATAATGAAAAGACTAATATATTAATATATAATAATAATCCAACGGATAATAGCTTAATATATAAGGTAAATAAAGCCTCCTATAGCTTAAGATAAAGCCTACGCCGATAGTATAAATACCTATAGTTAAAACTACTTTAGTATAACTTTGAAGTCTCTCCCTATGATAAGGGAGTATTAATATTAAATAAAAATAACTATAAAGCTATTCTAGCTTATTATATCAATAATATGCTATCAGCTATTAATAATAATAGTACTTATAACTATATATATAATAACTGAACTATATGGAAAAGATACTTAATAAATATAATAAAACTGAAGTCTATAGGGCTTATACCCCTATGGACAATAATCTAAAGTTATATAAAAACAATAACTATATAACTAAAGAGGGAATATTATAATATTAATAAGAAATCGGAGCCCTCGTATACCTAGCTTTAAAAGCAAGGCTAGATATTACTCTAGTAGTTATAACTTATACCCGTTATAGTAGTAATCCCTCTAAAGCGCATTTTATAGCTCTTAATATATTATAGGGATATATAAATAAATTCCCTAACTACGGTTTAATATATAACTATAGCGAGGATATACCTAATAACAATAATATAATTAGATTTACGGATTCAGATTAGGCACGATATCTTAATAATCGAAAATTAACCTTAATATATATATTTACTTAGGGTTTATATAATATTATAACCTATTCTTCTTCTAAATAAAAAGCGGTAGCCTTATTAAGCTATGAAGCTAAATGTATAGCTTTATCTAATATAGCAAAAGAGGCTCTATATATAAATAATAGCTATAACTTTTTACTTTTTAAATTAGGCTATAATAGCCTTTTAAAGCCTAAAATACTTATAACTAATATCTTAGCTTAAATGTTAGCTAGGAATCCTGAATTTTATAAAATAGCTAAGCATATTATTATAAAATATTATGTTACTAGGAATCTAGTTATAGAAGAAGAGATTTTCCTCTTTTATATGTAGTCTAGTAATAATATTGCGCATCTATTAATAAAGCCTTGAGGCAAAATATAATTTTATAACCTATTAAATCTAATAGGTAATAATAATAATAATATAAATAATAATATCAATAACATAACTAATAGCTTGGATAATAACCGCATTATACATCTAAATTATTAGACTACAATAACTATTATAACCTAATAAAAGTCCAGTTTTCCTTTTACACCTATAGGAGTGTGATATAACATAACATCATATAATATAAAATATAAACATATAAATAATAAGCTATATATAAATAGATATATACCTTACGGGGGGGTATAAGAATACCGAAGGTATATCTTGAAATATCTATTATAACCTTATAAAGGTTAAATAAATAAACTTGAATAAATAGCTATAGGATATATAGTTATATATCTATATAATATCTCTTTAATAACCATAAAATATAAAATAATAACTATAAAAGTATTTCCTTTATAGAATAAATCCTTCACAAGTCTATATAAATTCTAATAATATCAATAACCTTATATATATATATTTATAATCCTTAGCCTTATAGCTATAAATATATATAAATTGCGCACGGACCACAGAGTAATCAAAGCACGATTCTGTTTAATAATTCTAATAATTAGCCGCTTAGTAGCTACGTTTTAGAATACCTTATCCCTCACTTCAAGAGGGTAGGATTTATAACTTAGAGATAATATTACTAGTATTCAACGATTTCTCTATTAATCAATTCTAGGAAAAGTATCCCCTTATGCTCAAATTTATTAGTCTTCTTTTAATACTAATTAGCCTATTAATATTTATTATTCAGGCTGTTTTACTATCCCATTTGCGACTTATATACCTATTCCTATAGCTCTTAATAGTAATATTATTAAGTCTCTAATAGTTAATATATAGTTATTTCCTTCTATCCCTCTTTAGTATAAAGAGTATTAAATACCCTATAGGTAATGTTAAGGGTTTAATAAATCCTTTCTTTAGATTCTTATTAAGGTAAGCGTTAAGTACTTCCATTTCTTCTTAATTAAGTCTATAAATCTTGTTAAATATTAGTTCTTTTCCTAGTTTTTGCTTAATATTATAATTATAGCTACTATATTCTAGTAATTCTATTTTAAGCTCTTTAATAAATAACTTCTTATATTACTAGTATTCTACTAGGATATATAGTATTCAATCTTCCTTATTAATATTAGTTACTATTAATATCCTAGTACTTATATCCTCAATTCTTAGCTATATAGGGTTTTATCTTACTTTAGGAGGTCTTTGTAGCTTATTTAAGGTACCTCTCTTAGGTTATTACTTAGTAACTAAGTCCTTATCCTATTAGAATTAGCTAGTTCTGTAGTCTATTTATAGGTTATACTTCTATAACTATAGAAGCCGTAGGAAAGTATTATAGTTATCTCCTATTTCTATAATATCAAAGTAGAGTTACTCTTAATAGCTACAGTAGCTTAAAGGGAGTTATAGTATCTCTAAATTAATAAGGCCTCTATCATATTAATTTTTATATCTTTTAACGTTTTTTAAGTAGTATCCCTCTTCTAGCGCCTTCTTTCTCTATTTGATCTATTATTAATTTACTATACTAGGTAATATAAAGTTAGCTTACGCGCTATTATTTATTATTCCTAGGGTGGGCTCTCTATTAATCGTAATATTAATTAAGAGGTATTCTTTATTTATAAGTAATATATTAGTATTATATAGGGATCTTACTATATCTACTTATCATTATCCCGTTTTAATAGGTAAGTCTAGCTTCTTAACTACTAGTCTTCTAGGATTATTTTGATTATCTTACGTTACTTATATACCTTAGTAAAGCTACTTTCTTAGATCCTTAGTCTTAATAAACTAGGCTTTACTTGCAGAAGTCATAGTACTTTAGCCTTATATATTAAATATACCTTATATTAACCTTATTAATATTCTTCTAATAATCTCTTTATATCATTTAGGTATCTTATAGGGTAGTTATAGCTAGGTATAAAGGTAGTAATTCCTTTCTTATCTTAGTAGCCTATTTACTAATAGGGAAGTTAGGAAACTTAGTAGGTATATAGAATAGGGTTACTATTCTATTTATAGGGGTAATACTTATAGCTATACTTTTCTCCTAAGGACTCCATATACTAGCTATTAAGGTAATATACCTAACATACTTATAGGTATTTATAATATATTAGAAGGTCTATATTATTTCTACCTTAATCCTATAAGACTATATAGCTATTATTATTCTCTAGCACTAGGGTAAGTCTATAAGGATCTTCTTCTCTTCTATACTACGTTTATTATTGGTTTAATTATTATTATCTATTATTTATAGATCCTTTAAGCCTATCTTTATATTTAAAATAAATTAATTATATATATGTATGTACTAATAGCGTGGATATATAGATATAGTAAAGGTACCTAACTCTTTAAGAAGCTTATGAAAGCTATTTAAAAAGGGTAAAAGAATCCACCTTTAGGTGTTATTAAGAAGGGCTAGATCTTATAACAACTATAAAGGATAATAAATAATCTAACTCTACTTATAACTAGGCAAGAATATTAAGAATAGGCTTAAAAGACATATGGAGTAATTTATAGATCTAATCAAAAGAGAAGAGATTATTGAAATTAAATGTAAACTTACTAAGATAAATACTAAAAAATAAGCTATAGGATTATTAAGGTACTAATAATAATAATACCAAAGTCCGCTATACGCCTCTACTCTACGCTCTGATCTATAGTCCTCCTGCGATAGGTCCGTGCGCTAAGAGAACGTTTTAAAAGCTACGCTACTTAGTCTAACTTATTCTATCCTAGTAGTATATTAGAGGATAAGTTAATAGTTTAGTAGTTAGTAATTAAGTAAGTAAAAACTATATTATTATTAAAGTTTGAAGTTAGAGATTCTAGGGCTATAGGTATATATAAGTTTAGCTATAGTTATAAGGAATAGTTAGTAACTTAGGAGATTACTAGTAATTATATAACTAAAGGCTATATATTAATAAGAGGCGTGGAGTAAGAAGGTCTATTATACTTAAGTAAGTAAAGCTACTATATAGTAGCTAGGAGCCTAGCTAATACCTTTATAGCTATATTAATCTTAGTAATATAATACTCTCTCGATTTAATATTATTAGTTTCATAAATACTAGTATGAGAAGAGAACGAGGGTAGGCGTAGTATAAAGTCTAAATAGTTAATAATGTTAAGTTAGGTTTAGAAGGTAGCTAGCGAGGTAGGAATAATATAAGAAGGCTAATAAGGTGGGTTATATAATAGGTTATATAACTACTCGCTAGGTCCTAGTTATTCCGACCTAGGCTACAGATCTAAAGCTAGATCTAGTCTACTAGGCGAGTAGGAGTCTCCTACTTACTATATAGGTAGGTAAATATTCCTATACTAGTAGTTTTTCTTTTATACTAGTAATCGCCTAATAAGCCTATCTACTTATATAAATTAAATGATAAGTTAGAAGCTATTATTAGCTTCTAAATAAAGCAAAAAGTAGCTAGCTTTAGCTATAATCCTGTCCTTCTATAAATACCTATTATTACACCCTTATTACGCTAATCCTTCTATTACTCGTATTACCTATCCTTCTATACGAATTATTAATTTATTCCTATTAACAAGGTAGCGTAATACCCCATTAGGCGTCACTTCTATTAGTACGTTAGCAGGGTTATTTTCGCTATTAACCTATTAGATCTTAGATAGCTCGTAGCGCTTATAGAACTAATAGAGGGCTATAATATTAAGTATAAGCCTCTTTTTCTTTATGATACTAAGTTTAACTAAATACCTATATAGTAAGTATAAGTTAGTATATATTACTATAGGGATAGAGTTAGTAACACCTAGCTTAGTAGTAACTTATTAAAGGGTTAAAGTAATAGCGAAGGCGAGGTCCGCGCTAGCGACTATAGCGTAGATCTCTAAGGCTAATATACTATAGGTAACGTCTTTGCACTTAGTAGAGCTATAATAGATAATATTACTATCAATTATAAAGGTTATATTATTCGTCGTTTTATTAGTAAGTATAACGATATAACCTAACTACGATATAAGGTCTTATTTATTAGTAAGTAATCTATCTACGAATATAACTAGTTTAGTAGTAGGTAGTAATAACGTAATAAATGTTAAGCCCTAGTTAAGGTTATCATTTAGCTATCATAGGTACTTATTAAGGGTAGTAATATATTTATTAGTTAGATCCCAGCGTTAAGTTGTAATTCATAAGTTAAAGTAGGCTCCTAGTTAGTAAATTGAGGCTATATAAGCCCCTCTAGCCTGCTATTTAATATACTATTCTTTCGCTAGTACCTTATTAGGAGTTTTACTTATAAGCTTAATCTTAGCGTCTTAGCCCTTCTAGTATAGCGTAATAGCGCTAGTACTAGTAATAGAGATTATTCTACTATTAAAGGTAATAGGGGTCTAGGGTATAAGTCTCTCCTTAGGTTTAGCTATAAATTTAGCCTTCTAAAGGTCTTCTTCTTTAATAGCAGAAAAGGTATTATTAGAGAGACTAATTATATTATCTATCTATATACTTATAATAGCGAAGTACGGGCTTAAGGTATTAGTAATAAGTAAATAGGGGTTAAAAGCAGAGCTAGTTATATATAACCTATTATAGTAGTAAGTATTATAAGTAGCCTATTAATAGGTCCTAGCTTTAATAATACTATAGAGGGATTTAATAACTTTTATAATAATCCTAGGGGGGTAGAGATTATAGATCTAGTTAGGTAGTTAGGTATAAACTTCGCATACTAGCGTTATCTAGGATTATATATAGGCTTAGGTAATATCCCTACTCTAAATAGTATAATTAGGGCTAAGCGATAGGGTAATTACTAGAAGGAGGCGAACGCTATAGCGCTAGATTGTAGGTAACTAAGTTAAAATACCCTACTTATTAGTATTATCAATACTATAGATAACTAGGCGAGACTTCTTAATAGGTGTAGTAGTCTTATTTTTAATCTTATTAACTATATAGGATTAGAAAAGATAGCCATATTACTTAGTTAGGTTATAGATCTTAAATTTAAATACTTTATAATTAAGGAGGATATTAATCTCTTTTTATAAGACTTCTAAAAAGGGGAACTATTAGTAATAAGCTTCCTAGACTTATCTAGGGCTAGGGAAAGTTCATAATTAGCCTTCTCTTTTATTAAGATAAATATTATTAGGTAGTTAACTTCTAGTTTAAATATATTAAATAGGTTAGTAATAAGGTGCTTCTAGCGTTATTCTCTATACTAGGGCGCAGGGGGGGTCGGGGTCGGCTTAGTAGCCTTAGGAGTAATAGGGGCTTATAGGTTATCGTTATTAAGATTGCTATAGAAGGGTCTTGTAGTAGTAAAGGGGAAATCTTAGGGGCTATAGGGTAGCTAAATAGTAACTATTTCGCCTAAAATAGTAATTAGATAGTAGGGGCCCCGCTATTTATCTTTTTCTTAATATACCCTAACTTATAATTATAGTAGGAGGTAGATAATATTATTAATACTAGGGCTATTATAAGTAGCGAGGGTATGCATAACTTTATATTTAGAGTATTCTCTTCCATAAATCCTCTATTATAGCGTTAATCGCCTTAGCCCTAGCAATAATATTAGGGGAGGGGGTAGGGTTATTACTAATCTATAGGTATATATTAAAAACGAGTAGGGTAGGTATGAGGCTATTAGAGCTGGTAGTATTATTACTTAACTTAATTACGATTTAGAGGGTAAGAGGGGTCTTAATATAGGGGACTTCTTACTAAATAATAGTATAAGCGTAGCGTAGGGGGCTATAATACCTCTCTATTTTACTAATTTAATAGTAGGCTTTAATAGGGATAATTTTAACTATACCTACTCTTAATTCAGCGTTATTTTTAAAGGCTTCTATTACGAAGTTTAATCTAGCATTTATAATAATATAATTAAGTAGTCCCTAATCAATATAAATCTAGTAGAGGTAGAGGGTTTCTTAAGTAATCCTCATAGAGAGATAAGGGAGAAAGTAAGTAATATTAAGGCTAGTAGTTACATTAATAATATATAGGGTTGCTTTACCTTTAAGGTAGATAATATTATAGATAATCTTATAGTTAAATAAATAATTATCTTAGAGAGAGAATTTAAACCTCTAAGGGGCTCCTATATTTTATTAGCAGCATTAGTAGATCTTAGTTAGCTACTTAATTACTACTATTTAAGCAGGGTAAGTAGCGTGCTAGAGGATAGTAGCTAGTTTAGTAATAGAGGGGGAACTAAAATATTAGTAGAGGCGCTATAGTTTAGTATTTATTAAATAGCTAGTTTAGGTAAAAATCTCCTCCTTATTAAGAAGAAGCTAGGCGTAGACCTATTTATATATAACTAAGGCTATAATATTACTTTAAAATAAGTAATTATAGAGGTTATTAAAGTAAATACCTATTTAATTTATATTACTTAAGTAGAGGAGAAAAGGGGTATTAGAGGGTATTATATAAAAGATTATACTACTAAATACGGTTTTGATTATAATAATACTAAATAAGTCCTTATAGGGGCTATCCCTAAAGCATACTCTCGCTTAGCTAGTATTTACCCTATTAATTACTATAAATAAGTAAGTCTATTATAAAGTAACGACTTACTATTAGCTAGTAGTAGAGACTCTAGTAATACCTAAATCTAGTATAATACCCTAGAAAACTTCTTTAGAGTACCTGCTATTAAGCATAAATAATTAGGTTAGAGTAGAGGCTCTAGGTAGGATAGGCTAGGTAGGAGGTAGAGTAAGCTTAGGGTTAGTAGCTAGGTTAATACTTATAACTACGTAGAAAGTAGCTTAATTTAGTAGCGAATTGACTAATTTATTACTATTAATTATAAATATAGTATTAGTAATAAATATAATAAACCTATAAGGGGAGGAGAGCTAAGATTAATCCTACTAGTAATCCTAATGGTATTATATAACCTCGCTATTAATATTCATATTATTTGCTAGGGCTTCCTAGTCCTTATTATTACTTTTAAGGTTAATAAGGAAAGCGTTAAACTTATTTTTAGTAATATTTTAAGAGTACTTAGACTTAAACTTATTAAACTCTTAGGTATATTTATTATTATTATACTTCTAGGACTAGTACTTAGGTTTATAGTAAATCTAGTATTTTCTCGGGTTATAGCGATTAGTATATAATTAATAGTACAGAGGGGGTCCTTATTAATATAGCTAGTTTAATTAAAATCTACTATTATTATTACTCTTATGATTTTAGTAAAAGTTATATTAGTTATTACCTTAGAATTATTAGTTAGTATATTTCGCGTTATACTCCTCTAGGTCCTCTAAAGCTATAAAGTATATATTAAGGCTTTAATTTATTTAAGAAGCGGTACTAACTATAAAACAAAGGGAATTATAGAGGTCCTATAAGTTAGTAGGATACTTATAGAGGTTAAGTTTATACTCTTAAACTCCTTAGTAGGCGCTTTAAATCTTATAGTAGAGGGGGCTTTTACTAGTATTAAATTCCTTACTAAGGGTAGGTTTAATAATAGAGAGGGTTTTAAATAGGATCTTAAGGTTTTTAGTCATAGATTTATTAGGGTTTTTACATATAAGGTAAGGTAATATAGTATTATCCTATAACTTATTATTAGTAATACATAACTCCTTAGTCTTAAAGTATTCCTTTATTTATATAACTACCTCGGCGTATAATAATAGGGGGTATTTAGTAATAATATACTAGAAATAGTACTCTTAGGCGTCTCCTTTTAATATAAGGGAAAACGCTTTAGTATATTATTATAGGTATATACTAGCTTTAGTATAATAATCCTCAAAATTAAAGAGTTTTAAATCTAATATATCTATCTTCCTACTACTATACTTAAGGTTATTATTTCATAAAACTTAGTAAGACTTTTAAGTTAGTATAATAAAGGGATCTTATCTAGTAGGAATTAAGCTTACTAGTTCTAACCTATAAGGCTTATAAAGTCAACACCTCGTGTATTATTCCTAGTGTTTTAGAATAAAAAAGGTTAGGTAGTCTCTACTAGAGGGGGATAAGTAAGCTAATATATAGGGGATATAGGAGTAGTAGAGAGCTTTTAGCGTTATTATATAGGAGTAGTAGTAATAAGAAAAGAGGGGTTTTAACTTCCTATATAATCAATATAAAGAAAGCAGGGTCTTTATTATACTTTCTAATAATTATTAGATATTACGATTTAACTGAATTAAAGTTATTATTAGTCTATAGGTAGAAATTGGATTATTAAGTAATGTTAGTAATATTTTCCTTAGTTTAACTACTATTATAAATAATAATTACGCTATTGTTAATAAGGACTTTCTAAAGGGCTTTAATAATATAGTTATTTATATAGTTAAGGATCTTAATAATATCCTCGAAGTCTTCCTTAAAGTCGGCCTATAGTTAGTAACCTTAGGTATAGTTTTTAAGGTACTTACTAGTATAGTAGGTAATATAGCTAGTAATCTTAGCTTAGTTAGTCTCTTTAGTAGTAAAGAACTTAACTTAATTATATATCTTATGATTAATAATAGCTTTAAAGTTATTATGGATTAGGATTACTAATTAATATTAAGGTAAGGAGGAAGGAGCGGGGGTAAGGGAGGTATTAGTATTATTAGCTACTAGGAAGGAGTAATAGATACGTTTAGAAGTTATATAAGATAGTTAGGCTTACTTTTATACCTTAATTAGGGGTCCTATCCCTAAGCTATAGCTTTAGGTAGTTAATCCCTATATTAGGTAATTTATAGTTGCTATTACTCGATCTTCGTCTTACTAATAATCTAGTCTCTTCCCTTATATAGTTATTAAAAACTTACTTACTTCCCTAAGAAGGGGACCTTTTAGAAGGGATTACTTATTTCCCTAAAGAGGGGACCTTCTTAGTAAAGACATTACTTAGGGGGAAGGGTTAAAAGAGAGAGGAAAGTTTAAAAGATTATTTAATTGACTTCCCTTAAGGGGACCTTATACTAAAGGGATTACTTAGAGGAGGAGGGGGTTTAAAATACTTACTTAGAGGAGGGATTTAAATATTTACTTACTTACTAGATCTTATTAACCCTAAAGAGGGGATTATTAATTATTTATTAGCTAGGATAGATATTCCTAGATAGATCTAAAGTAGCAGAGGTAATAAATTTAGAAGGAGATAGGAAGGGGAAGATTAAAGAAAATTTAAGGTCTTAATAATATAATTAACTAATCTAGGTAGTTTTCAATAAAGACTTAGTATATACCTTTTTACTGTAGAAAGATAGGCGCTACTAGTATAAGCTAATTAAGACCGATCTACTAGACCTTTACTACTAGTAAACTAGCTATTACTAAAGGCTTTTTAATACTTACTATAACTTAGTTATAATAGATATAATATAGGTAAGATTAAATTAAGAAGTTAAAATTATAAAGTTACAACGTTTTAAGTAGTAAGGTAATAAAAAGTAAGAGAGTAGGAGAGGGGCTATTTAAATAGAGGAGGGGGTAGGAGGGAGGGGGAGGGGAGGGGGAGGGGGGGGGGGGGGGGGGAGGGGGAGGGGGGGAGGTAGCAGCCTCAAAGTTAGAAGGTCGACTTTTAGTAACTATAAATAAACCTAATTTAGTAGGTACCATAAAGGTTAAAGCCGTGGTCCTTTTAGAACTATCTTATATAGGTAGTTAGGGTTTACTATATTTAGAAGTTATAAAGTTTAAAGCTATAAATAACCTCGTAATAATATAGATACTACGTTATTATAGTAGTTAAGGTAGGTAGTTAAAATTAAGGTAATCTACTTTAGTAGGTAATAGGTGCTTATTACTACTCTTCTCTTATAGTAGGTAGTCGGGGCTTGTTACTATTATCTCGGGTTATTACTAGTTAGTAATATAAATAGAGGATTAGAAGTAGTAGATTTAAGCGTTAAGGAGGGGGTTAGAAGAGGGATAAGTAGCGAGGTTAGTATTAATATTAGAAGATATTAAATAGCGCTAAATATATTGAATTCGCTAAAAAGACTGTATAGGAGTTAAAAGTAGTAAAATAGGGGTAGTTAATATAGGTGGAAGGAGGGGAAGTTAGTAGAGGGCTCTAAATAGTTATAATATTAGTAGAAGGTAGTATAGTTAGTAAGTATAGGATATAGCGTTTATAGTAACTATAAGGGCTATAGAAGGTAGTAAAAGAGGGTAAAAGTAAGGGGAAAGTAATAACTTTACTAGTATAATAAAAGATTATAAACTATTAATTATTAGTATTAAGGTTATGATGGATAAACCGTGGTTACTATTCAAAATTAAGGATCTAAAACTTCGCCTATAATATTAGTAATAACTTTAGAGGTAATAAGTTAGAAGCGGAGGCTAAACGATTAGTAACTAAAGCCTAAAATCTCTATTAATACAATAATTATATACGAGAGGAGGCTTAGGATCGTTAAGTAAAAAACATTATCTCTTTAGTATATTAATCCTTACTAATCTATAGTTATAATATAATAGTAAAGTTAACTACTAATTAGTATTAGCTTTATAAATACTAGTATAAGAAGAGAATAAGGGTAGGCGTAATATAAAGTCTAAATAGTTAATAATATTAAGTTAGGTTTAGAAGGTAGCTAGCGAGGTAGGAATAACATAGGAGGGCTAATGAGTTAGGTTATATAATAGGTTATATGACTACTCCCTAGGTCCTAGTTACTCCGACCCGGGCCACGGATCCGAAGCCGGATCTAGCCTACCGGGCGAGTGGGAGTCTCCTACCTGCTATGTAGGTGGGCGAATATTCCTATAAATATAAACTATACTTATTAACTCTAAAAAAACTACTTTTATGTTTTTATTATAGAGAGCTTATTTAAAGAGGAGCTAATTTATAGAGTATATAAGAACGTATTTAATTTCTCTCTTAAGTTTGCTTATTTATATTAATATAATTATAAGTCTTAAGTGCCCTTATAGAGGTACTAATAAGGGCTTCCTTGAGAGTTATACTAATAATATATTTTCTATATATCTTAACGTAGTTAGTAAAAAAGTAGATTTTATAAATTATGCTAATATTAAAATTTATAATAGCCTCTTAGATATTATTTATATTATAGGGTATGCTTTATATAGGCTTAATATATCTATATATAAAGTTGAGTATTAGTATTTATAATATTTTATTATAAGTTATATAAAGAAGATAGAAAGATATAAAGCTTTACTTATAGTAGACTTTCTTATACCTCTAGCTACAAGAACCTCTTAAAAAGACCTTTTTAGTTAAAGGTTATCTCTTATATTATAATATTGATAATATCCTACTAGAAGGTTAGCCTTTTAAACTAAGAGGTTATTTCTTATATAATAACCATTATAATACCTTATTAGAAAGTTGAGTAAAGGTACTACTATAGGAGCCTTAGTAGCGTATGTAAGACTAATATAATTAGCTTTGGTATATTATATATTTAACTATATACAGAGCATTATCTATTATTAGGGATATGTAGGGTTTTATACTCTTTTTCTTAATTAACAGACAGTTTACATTTAAATACCTATATAGTATCTTCTAGGTTATACTAATACACTAAATAGATTTATTATAATCCTTTTATAGGAGGGCCTACGGTATAATTATAAGGTCAGTATATCTAATTAAAATTTATATGATTCTAAAGAAAGGAGTGCTATAAAAGATAAGTATAATATTAAGTTTATAGAAAGAAGGTAATTTAAAGATAAGAGTTTCAAATAAGGTAACTTGATACATATAATAAATATATCAATATATTTAGAGGTATACATAATTAAAGTACAAGAATTAGACTTATAAATATTATAGTACATTATAATATCTTTTAGAATTTACATAGGGTAGAATCTAATATTCCAAGTATGAAGTTAGTAAATTAATATAAGTAATATATATTCTATAATATAGGCGCTAGCTCACTATTTATTAAGAAGAAAATATAATTCTGTTAATAGGTTCCTTTTTAGAATATACTCTATAATATGATATACCGAGCGTAGCGGAATATAGATTAGTAATAGCTATTAAACCCACGTAGAATTAGTTATACCTATATATATCAGGAGCTATATTAAAATCTAGTATATTTTATGATAGGTTCAATAAAGAGTAGCCTAGATATATATTATAAGATTATAAGCGACTATATACTATTCCTTAGGATAAAATTAACATTAGGTTCCGAGTTATACTATAGCCCCTTTGCAAAAAGACTATAATAAATTCACCTAGTTCGCAAGCATAATTTAGGAAATACTATATAGGTAGTTTAACCTATACCCTCTACTAGTTAAGGGAAATAATATAAGAACCCTATATATTCCTACTTAGAAGTAAACCTTCTAAATATTACTATATAAAGTTAGATACGCGCTATACTAGGGCTAATTATATCAGAGCTAAATAGGCTACTAAGTAATACCAAATGCGCTTAGCGCGGTTATCCCGCCCAAGGGCGCTTAGCGTAGTTAACGCGTTAAATATACCTAAACCTAATAAATCTCCTTAAAAGGGTTTATCGCCTTTAAGAAGAAAACCTTCTAAAATCATAGAACTTTTACTTATATTTTTCGCTTACTATATAGATTATATCAATTAGTAGTATAACCTTAATAGTTAGCTATATCCCCTTATAACTAAGAATATCCCTTATAATTAAGGATAGTACTTAATTATATAAATAGCTTACCCTATTAAGTTGATATAAAGTAATATCTTAATAATTAACACCTATAGGTATTATATACCATTAAAAGCCTCTAAACCCCCTTTTCTCTTAACTAGGAAATATTAATAAGAGATATTAACCCTTTATTATTTCCCTTAATAAGGAGATATCTCTAAGAGATATTAAACCTTAAATATTTCCTTAAACTAAGGAATATCCTAAAAGGATTATAAACCTCGAAGATAATAATACCCTATAAGCTACTTTCTAATTATAAGGTTAAAGAAGGTCTTAAGGCTAACCTCTTAGAGCTTATTAACTATTTAAGTATTATAAACTTCATAGTAGCGCTTAAGTAATACCCTAATAAGTTCTATACGCTCCTTACTTAAACTAAGTATACCCTCCTTAGGTTAGCTATAAAAGTAAGTATTATAGCTATTACTTATAAGAACTTTAGATAATATTTAAATAACTACTATAGATATGTTTAAAAGTTACTACTATATAGGGAAGTATCTACGACTACCTAATATATTTAAGGTTAGGTCGTAAGGGTGTAGATAATAAACCTATAACTATTTACTAATACTATAAGGTAATAATATCGCCTTAACCTCCCTTATTACTAAATAAAGCTAGGATACTAATACCTAGTACTTATAAGAGAAGAGCGCTTATAATTGATATATTACTCTACTTAATTAGGAGGCTCTAGAAGAGGCTACTCCTAACGCTGCTTCTAGGATATAGATAACTAATAAACTATAACCCCTTTAGCCTCTAACTACCCTAGTTATTATTAATAAGAATACTATAGGTATATAGGAATAGTACCTAGAGTACTTTTATTTACTCGCTATATAGGAATCTCAGTAAACTTATAAGGATTGAAAGTTTTAATATATTAAATATCTAGTTATAGAGACCGTTACTTATAATATAATTATACCTTTATATATAGAACTTCTCGCTAAAGGGGATATAACCCTTTATAGCTTTATTATTAATCTTGAGTAATATTACGCTCTAAGCGAGCTTAGTACCCTTATTACTATTTAAGTAGAGTATACCTAAGTCCTAGAAAAGGTAAATAAGAGCGTTAATTCTAATACCTAGATTAAGGATTCTAGGGGTATTTACTTCTATATTACTTAGCTTAAGCTTCGTAAAGTAAGTAGTACCCTTATTTTAAAAACTTTTCTTTAAGTAATAAGTTATTATTTTACGCTTACTTAAGCTAATATAGAGATTATAGATATCTTTAAATAGGAGCGAGTAGGGATACTAGTCTCTAATATAAGCTAATATATTAATATATTTAAGGACCTCTTATATAAGAATATACTCTACTTAAGATTATAAGGATAAAGCGCTAGGGCTTTTATAATACTAGCTAGTTATATAAATAAGGCCCGTTCGGCTCCGATGTAATCGGCCCCGGTGCGGCGCGCGACCGACTTTGTGATATTCAGAGGGTTTGCTTACGAGTAGTAGGAACGTATAGGGTTCTTATATTATTTTCCTTAACTAGTAGAGGGTATAGGTTAAAATACCTATATAGTACTTCCTGAATTATGCTTACGAACTAGGTGAATTTGTTATAGTCTTTTTGCAAAGGGGCTGCGGCGTAATTCCGAACTCAATATAAATAAGGCTAACCTATTAAATATTCCTACAACTAATAACTTATCTAATAGTAAATAATACCAATATAAGTCGAGCTATTGATAGCTAAGTATTAATTATAACTACTTAGAAGCCGCTTTAACTAGATATTACTAGAAGGGCCCCTATATATTAGTAATAGATATATAAGTAGCTTAGATTTATAACTAGTTCAATAGTAACTTATATTTTACTAATCTTTATATTAAACTTACTTATAAGGGCTAGCTATATGCTATACCTCATAAGAGAAAGACCTATTAAAATAATAAGGGGGGTAATAAGGGTTTATCTAAGAAATCTAATATAGCTCCGAGCTACCCTATTAATATAATAGTAGTTTTATATAGCCCTCTTAAATAAAGTTAGAGATAATATAATTAACTTAGATAAAGCGTACCTAAGTATCTTGATAACCCCCTATTTAGGACCTTATATATTATATAGGTCTATAGTTCTAAATAACTATAAAAGGATATACCTAGTAAATAATAAGTCCCTACTTATCCCCTCCTTAATTAGGTATTATAATAGAGAACGGGTTAATTCTAGAATAGCTTAATACCTAATTACTATAAAAAGTATATGTCTTATTAAGAACGCTCTTAATAGCCTAAAAGGCGCGAACATAGAGGACCTTATACTCTATAATATAGTATATATAGAGAACCTTTCTATTAATATTATCTCTGAAGCGTTACTTTAGAAAGTAGGTACCTAGTATTTAGAGTATAACTATATACTTCGCTTTAGAACCTATAAGAATAATATTATAATTAATAATATAAAGGACGTGCTTATAATATATAAGTATACCTCTTTTATACTGCTACTAGATAGGAGCGATAATATAATACTTTAGTACCTTTAGAGTAGCTACCTTAATCCTAAAGCTCTTAAGTAGCTAGTATATACTATTTAGGGGGTAAGGATTAAGAGTCTAACGCGCTTATAGTACTAATACTATATAGTTATATATACTAAATAGGTAAATTTAAGATAAATATTAGAAGATAAAGTAATACGCCCCTATTATAGAATCGCATGGGATCTCTTTAACTACCCTAAAGGCTTTAACTAGAACTAATAGCTCCTTATTATTAGGGATAACTATATTGGATAGCTCTTCGTATTTCTATATATTAATAAGACCTATAAGTAATAGGTATTTTAATAGAAGGGACTTTCTATTTATAAGATTAGATAAAACGTCGAGAGATTAGTAATTTTACTTATAGGATATATAGGATATAAGGATTAAACCTATATAGAAGGAATAGAGGTTAAAATAACCCCTTTATATATAAAAGAACTAAATAGTAGAGGGAAACGGGCTAGTTAGGAAGTTATTACTTAAATAATTAAGATACTTACTATAGCTAGCTTACCTATAGAACTATAGGCTAAGATAGTACTAACTATAATAATACTTTATAATATAAGCCTACTTAAATACTATAATTAGTATTTGCTACTATAAATTAAAGAGGAGTAGTTCTACTAGTATTTTTACTAGTAGTAGCCTAATAATAGAGGAGCCCTAACCCGCGACCTTTACTCTTACTAGGGATATATATATACCTATAGCTACTATATATACCCCCTTAAGAGGGAATAAGAGAGAGGAATTACTAAGAGAGACTTTAAAGTAGTACTCTAGGGATATATTAGATACCTAGTAGGATATATTCTAAGTACCTATAACCTATATAGGGTCTAGATCCCTGTATTATAAACCTTTATTATTATATAGAATATAATATTTGATAAACAGACTTTCTATATAATAAATAAGGTAGAAGAGGCTATCTTAGAAAATATTATCTATAAAATAGTAAAAGAGATTGAAAAATCTATATTATAAGTTCACTTTGAACTTTAGATCCTAGGTATTATAAATAAGGATAAAGCTATATTAATACTTATAACTAAATAGTTACTTATACTAACCCTTATTCCTATAGCTAAGTCTCTAAATAGAAGAATCTTAAACCTTCTAAAGGGATAGGTAAGCTAAAAGGGGGTGTAGCTATTATCCCCTAATCCTATAATAGAGCTAGATAAAAGCCTCGCGCTAATAGATAGAGTAATAGATATAATATATATATTAGAAATAAACTATATAAATAAAGCTATTGGAGAAGTTAATTCTAAAGGGGAATAGATTAAGAACTATATTATAATTAAATTACTCCCCGCTTTATAAGATGCTTTTAAAGCGAGTAAGTATAATAAGAATAAACCTTTAGATAGGAGGCTTTTAAATCTATTAGTATAGCTATACCAGGATAGCGAGGAGAGGGCTAATACTAAATAGAGGTCTAACTAGGTATATAACTAGGAGGATTATAGTTAAATTTATTAAGGCTAATAACTATATAATCTACTACCTAGTAACCTATAACTAGGAATAATAAAGAGTAAACCCCGCTCTAGTTACTAGTTTTTACTATAATACTATATAGAGTAGGAGTAAGTATCTAGCTTCTTTAAGACTTTTATATCTAATTAGTAGAAAGCCTTCTTAAGAGCTAGTATAGAGTACTATATACTATATAGCTAGGCCTCTGGCCACGATATAGTGATTTTACCTGCTTAAGTGCAATAGAACTTCTAACTCCGCGCCTCCTAATAATATATAGCCTTTGGTTATATGATCCTCTCCTAACTATAGCTATACTTATACGTGCCTATAGCCTCACGATCTTTAACTTTATATTAATAATAACGTGGTTTTTAATTATTTAAACTATAAAACTATTAACTTTTCCTCTCGCGTACTACCTATACTACTAATACTACCTCTATTACCGCTTTATCCGCTAGCTATGCTATTATTAGCAATACTATCTCTATTAGTTAGTATAAGCTATACTTACTAACCCCTAAGGGGCTTAGGCTACCTCTGCCTTAATAGTGCGGAGGACCTACTCGAAGAAGGGCTACTCTATAGGGTATATAATAACCCGCCTAGCTTCTACTACTAAGTCTACTTACTTAGCTATAATATAATAGCAAGTATCCCCTCTAGGGGTATTAATAAGAGCCCTCTTAAGGGCTATATTAATAATATACTCTCTATATATAACGGAGTAGTTAAAAAAGGAGCGGGTTTTATTAATTATATTAATACTAAACTCTCTAGCGAGCTCTTATATATTATTAGTATTAAAGGGCGTGCCTCGCGCGGGCTTAGCGCTTTTATATATAAGGTCTAGTGCTAATATAGTTAAGGATTTATTATAGGTTATAGGGATAAGGAAGAGGGAGAGGTATAAGGCCCTGCTCGCAGAGCTTCTTATGCTTCTAGCTATAAGAACCTCTTAGGAAAGACCTCTTTAGTTAAGGAGTTACCTCTCGTATAGTAGCGTTTACCTTACTAGAAGGTCGACCTTTTAGGTTAAGGAGTTATCTCGTATAGTAGCTTTTACCTTTAGTACCTTGCTCGAAGGTTAACCTTTTAGGTTAAGGAGTTATCTTATATAGTAGCTTTGTGAGTTAAAGTTCTTTATATATCTTAGGCCTAGACTAATCCGAGTTAGCGCAGCGCCTTGCTAGAAGGTTTAGCGAGGGCGTTGCCACGAGAGCCTCAGTAGCCCGTTCGGCTCCGATATAATCGGCCCCGGTGCGGCGCGCATCCGACTCTATGCGAGGGTTTACTTATAAGTAGTAGGAACATATAGGGTTCCTATATTATCTTCCTTAACTAGTAGAGGGTATAGGTTAGAATACCTATATAGTATTTCCCGAATTATACCTGCGAACTAGGTGAATTTGTTATAGTCTTTTTGCAAAGGGGCTGCGGCGTAATTCCGAGCTCAATACTATATAGCTATATTTATATAGCTATTTATAGCGCGAAGCCTGCTTATATAACTATAATAATCTATATATATCTTACTACTAATAACCTTACTAAGCTACCTCGCTTGTAGAAGGAACTTTTAAGCCTCCTATAGGCGCTCTAAACTCGCTTTAAAGAAGTAGCTAAGGTTAAAATACGTAAGTTATAATAAATCGATATATAGCGCGTTATTACTTAAGAGATAATAATAAAGAGACTAATCCCTTCAAAGTAAGTATTTACCTATAAATTTAATAAGGATAATATCCTTAATTAATATAAAGTAAGGATCTATATCTAAGACGATTAGTAGGAAACGTCGCCCGTTAACTAGAATTATATAGTAACCCTCGCTACCTATACCTTTAGGGTAGTAATAGTAATTACTATATAATTTAACCTCGAAGTTAAATAGTTCAATATTATTAATATATTCCTATACGCCTCCTAGGACCTAAATAAAAACCCCATTATTTATAAGCTACTAGACGGCTTAAAATAGCCTAGAAAGTATATTAAACTACGCTACGCGCTCTATAGGCTAAGGGATATACTACTACTCTAATATAAGGAGTTCTCCTTAACCCTTTAGCGCCTAAGCCTTATACCTATAAGCAAAGACCTATATATCTTTTAGTTAACTAATAAGAAGGTTCTTATTATCTTTTATATAAATAACTTCCTTACCCTATTTTATAGGAACTATAAAGAAGTAATATAGAGGGTAATTACTAGCTTAAAGGAGGTATATAAGTTAAAGAAATAAGGCCTAGTTAAGTACTATCTTAGAATTAGAGTTATCTATAACTAAGCTATATAAAAGATATACCTTTCTAATAACCAATATATTAAGTAGGTTATAAAGAAGTTGAATTTACTTAACTTAAGAGCGCTAATAACCCCCCTTCTAAATCTACTACTTTTAAAAAGTAAAATAATAGCGATGCTATTAGAGGTAAAGAGTTTCTAAGAGATAATTAGCTCTATACTCTATATTATTATTATAATTTAACTTAATATTACTTTTATATACTCCCTGCTCTTAAGATTCCTAATAAATCCTACTCTTTATTACTATACTACTACTAACTAGGTTATATAATACTTATATTATACTTATTACCTTGCGATACGCTTTAATAACTTAGGGGGTCGGTAGGTATTACTAATTATAAGTAATACTTTATTTATAAATAATAAGGAGATATAGAAGTCGTCTTAAGGATATATAATCTCGCTCTTTAGAGGACTAATTTAATAGAAAGCTACTTAACAGGCTATAATTATAATATTAATTATAGAAGCAAAGCTTCTAAGCCTTGAATATATAGCTAAGGAGACTATTGCTTTTTAAAAGCTATCTAGGGAGATCGCTCTTAAACTTAGCAATATCTAGAAAGTTTATTATAATAACTAATAGATAATTTATCTTATAGTAAGTAGACAAGAATAGATCTTAACTAAACTATAGCATACTAATATTTAAAATATATAGCTATAATAAGAACACGCTTAAGGATCGTTTACTATAGTATATATACTAATAACTAATATACTAGCTAATAGTCTTATAAAGGTTCTTAACTATAAGAAGTTTATATAGTTCTATTCGCTTCTTAATCTAAAAGATATATGAAGAATAATTATAATAAATAAGGGATGCTCTAAATAAGTATAGGAGGGCTAGTAGCGCCTAATCTTTACTTAATTTATAATCTATTAGCTAGGGAGCCTAAGGTCGCTCCTATAGGAGTAAAGGAACATAATCTACCCTAGAAGGCTACTCTAAAATACTAATTTTCTACTACCTAACCTTAGAGGATTTACTTATATTAATCTATTAGGATATTATATAAGGGTAGTAATACCTCTAGTAAATATATACTAATAAGGCTATTAACTATATAGCATACTATAATAGCTATATCGCTAGTAAGTAGACGAGGTATAAGTATACTTGTACTAACCGCTAGGGTTCTAAATAGAACTAGGGTAGGAGATAGAGTAATAACGCTATATATACTAGAACTACTTATTATATTAGGAGTCCTACCTAAGCCCTTACGATTACTTCCCTTCTTTACTGTTATAATCTCGTCCTTCGAAGTAGTAATACCCTTATAGAGCATAGCTCTCTAATATATAAAGGTTTATAAGTTATATTAGAAGTTAGTTATAGAAAGGAAGCGTATATAGAATCTTACCTTTCTCACTACTAGGTCTTTTAAAATCTTAGCTTTAGTATGTTAATAGACTATAATAGTAATAGGGGTACTTATTTATTAATAAGGGACCTTACCCCTATAATAGTAGTTATACTTACCTACTATACTAAGTAAGTACTTTCTATCTAATAAGCTTAAGAGCTTACTTAAAATATACTAAAGGTAGCGCTTACTAAATAGGGGTACTTACTCTACCTCTATACCTCTACTAGGGAGAATAGGGCTAAAACGGGGCTCTAAACCGCCCTTACTAGTACCCTCCTCTCTATCTATCTCCTTAAGAGCTATAATAATAATAGGGTTAGTAACGTTCTAATATATAGTTATAGTAATAAACGCATTATAACTTACTAGGAGTAGTCTTTTTAAACTACTTAGGAGGGTAACTCTAGAGCTTCTTAAGCTATAAACCCTTACCCTTAGGGTTACTCTCTATAGGTTACTTTTACTTCTTCTTTCTACTTATTATAATATATTAGTATATTATATATTAATAATAAGAAGGATTAATATATATATAACCTTATTATTACTCTCTAGGGGAGGAGGGTATACCCCTCTACGCCTAGCCTTATTCTTACTTTTAGTAGCGCGCGCCTTCTCAAGAGCTATAGCCTAGCTAGTCTTCTTTTTAAGAGATATCTATAAATCTATTAGTATATTACAATAGCTTTAAAGATCGTCGCGCGATATAAGTATATATATACGCGCGCAATAAGGTTATTATTAGTATAAAAGTTAAGTATACATATAGTAGTTATATTATATATAAAGAAGAGTTAGAAAGGGAGGAGAGTAGCTAGGCTATTTTATTTCGAGTTAATATAATAGTAGCTACCCTACCTAGACTAATAAGAGATAGTAGATTCTATTACGATTAGTAAATATTAGTAAATAAAAGGTATTATAATAATAATAGCAATAGTTATAAAAATGGAAAACTATAACTATTTATACTTTGCTTATGGCCTCTAGCCACTGCATAGTGATTTTACCTGCTTAAGTGCAATAGACCTTCTAACTCCGCGCCTCCTGACAATATATAGCCTTCGGTTACGTGATCGTAATTGCTAACTACCTTTCCTAACTATAGCTATACTTATACGTGCCCTACTAGATAGCCTCACGATCTTTAACTTTATATTAATAATAACGTGGTTTTCGATTATTTAATAGACTATAAAACTATTAACTTTTCCTCTCGCGCACTACCCGCGCTGCTAATATTACCTCTATTACTACTTTATCCGCTAGAAGTTATTACTATCTTTATAGCTATGTAGTCGTTAGCAACGCTCTCTCTATAAGCAGTTAGCGCAAGCTATACTTACTAACCCCTAAGAGGCCTAGGCTACCTCTGCCTTAATAGTACGGAGGACCTGCTCGAAGAAGGGCTACTCTATAGGGTATATAATAACCCGCCTAGCTTCTACTACTAAGTCTTCTTACTTAGCTATAATATAATAGTAAGTATCCCCTCTAGGGGTATTAATAAGAGCCCTCTTAAGGGCTATATTAATAATATACTCTCTATATATAACGGAGTAGTTAAAAAAGGAGCGGGTTTTATTAATTATATTAATACTAAACTCTCTAGTAAGCTCTTATATATTATTAGTATTAAAGGGTATACCTCGCGCAGGCTTAGCGTTTTTATATATAGGGTCTAGTACTAATATAGTTAAGGATTTATTATAGGTTAGATAAGGAAGAGGGAGAGGTATAAGGCCCTGCTTATAGTAGCAGAGCTTCTTATGCTTCTAGCTATAAGAACCTCTTAGGAAAGACCTCTTTAGTTAAGGAGTTACCTCTTATATAGTAGTATTCGCAGCACCTTGCTAGAAGGTCGACCTTTTAGGTTAAGGAGTTATCTTATAGTGGCTTTTACCTTTAGTACCTTGCTAGAAGGTCGACCTTTTAGGTTAAGGAGTTATCTTATATAGTGGCTTTTACCTTTAGTACCTTGCTAGAAGGTCGACCTTTTAGGTTAAGGAGTTATCTCGTATAGTAGCTTTTCTAGGCTACGAGAGCCTTAGTAGCCCGTTCGGCTCCGATATAATTAGCCCTAGTGCGGCGCGCGTCCGACTTTATGCGAGGGTTTACTTATAAGTAGTAGGAACGTATAGGGTTCCTATATTATTTTCCTTAATAAGTAGAGGGTATAGGTTAAAATACCTATATAATATTTCCCGAATTATACCTGCAAACTAGGTGAATTTGTTATAGTCTTTTTGCGAAGGGGCTGCAGCGTAATTCCGAGCTTAACTTTACCTCTAACAAATAATAATCTAAATAAGAAGACGCTAAGTATATTATACTTAATTATATCTATTATTACTTACTTTATATTATGGAAATCCCTTATAGAAAGCTAGAATATTAAGTTTATAACTAAGAAACCTTTAAGTATACTCTTAACTAAGAAACTTAGCGTTATAAAACTAGCTATAATATCTCTAGTACCCTATTTATTATCTACTTAGGGATTAATACTTACTCTATTTCCTAACTACTATCTACTAACTAAATTAAGTTCTATTACTAATTTCCTAACTTAATCTTAAATTATAGGTAGCTATCTCTTTATAATATCATATAGAAATCCCTTAAACATAACTTATATTATACTAATATTACTAGCTTATTAATTTCTATTAAATCTAGGGAGGCCTTTAAAGCCTCTTAGCCTAAGTAATCCCTTAGGTCTAGCTAACCTAACTAAGCTATTAATACTATTAAGTATACTAAGCTATAATTATTAATAAATATTGATATATCTAGTACTAGATTAACCCCTATTATTTAAAATAAGAATAACATTAAATTAGCTACTCCTTAAAAGTAAGCTACTAGCCCTAGTACTCCTAATATAGTAAATACTATTAAAGCTATTGATAGAATATAAGCTTATAGTAAATATATTAACTATATCTTTACCCTACTTAATAGATATAAAGATACCTATATCGCCCAAGCTATAGTAATCTCTTAGGGTTGCTTAAATAATATTAGTATTATTATACTTAACCTAGGCTACTTTATTAAGTTAGCTACTAATAACTCTAAGGTTACTATAGTAACTATCCCTAAGGGACTAATTAATAAGAGCCTAGGCTTTCTTAGCCCTAAGTAGTACCTTATTACTAAGCTATCTAATAAATATATAGCTTTAGCCGCGGGATTAGATAACTACTTTAATATTAATCCTTCTTTTAATATAAGCCCCTATAACGCCTCTAACATACTTAGTATTACTAAGACTCCTAATACTACCTCTAGTATTATAATAGTTATTATTACTAACTAGTAGTTATATACTTATATCTCTAGCTTTTATTACCTTATATATTCTTATACAAAGTTCCTAATTATATAAGAAGTAATTAATATCTACTTTTAGTATATCTACTTCTTTAATATAACTAACCTTCATACTACCTAATACTCTAAGCGCTTAACCCTATATACCCTTATCTAAAATAGTATAATCGCCCTTAGCCTATATACCTATATTAGGGCTCTAAACTTACTTATTACTAAGTATATTAGAAGTAACCCTAACTTTAGCGCTATCTCTTTATTCTTAATTATTAAATAGATACTATACTATAAGTTCCCTAGTATTTATACTAAGAATAATATATATATTAGTTAGGCTATAATTAATAGTAATAACCCTAGCGCTATCTATGCCCTCCTAGATATTAATAAGACTAAGACTAAGGATATAGCTAACTTCTAGTATAAATATACTACTAATCTCTAAAGCCTCTATATTAATATTACCTCCCTTACTGCTTTAATTACTATTATTAAGGATAATAGAGTTATGAAGGTATACCCTAAGGTTAATAATAACTCCTACTACTAATTCCTTAAGTAGTACTAAGATAACGCTTAACTAGCTACTACTTATAGTATTAATATTAACTAACTTCTAGCTATTACTAAAGAGGTTAATAATAAGGATAAGGAATACCCTAACCTTCTAAAGCTAACTAACGCTAAGCCTAAGATACTTATAGCCTATAATAAGATATATATAGATTAAGGAGAACGAATAAGAATTAAGGTTAAATATAGTTATATTAGGATAGGATAAGATAGACTTAGCTGCGTAACTTTCGGAAGACTCCCTTAGCGCACGGACCTATTATAAGAAGACTATAGAGTAGAGCGTAGAAAAGAGGAGCGTAGTAGAGGAGAAGATAGTAGAGATATTATTACTATTAGTACCTTAATAACCCTATACCTCGTTTTTTAGTATTTTCTTAGCGAATCCGCGCCTAATTTAGATAATCTCTTCTAATTA
>JAVHLU010001686.1:0-26773 GCA_036785755.1 Colletotrichum ledebouriae
TATTTCTTATCTTTAGAAGGATCTTAACTATTACTAACCTTAATACTATCTTCTTATTACTTATTATAAAGAGGGCCCCCTGCTATTATAACGCTAAATAGTACTTAAAAAACCGCTTTATATACTATTTAGTCTATACTACTAGGGGTCGCCGCTTCGACTTCGCTACTATAGGTAAGGGATTCGAGGCTTTATTATTAACTTAGCTATTAGGTTAGGTATTAAAGGGATTAATATCCTTATTATTATTAATAGGTTAGGTACCTAGCTAAGTACTTAGCCTAGGATTATTAATATAATTACTAGCTATTTCACTATTATCCTTATTAATAAGAAACTTATAAATAATAATATTATTAAGCAGGCTAGTAATAGCTATCTACTAACTACTACCCCCTGCTATAATATTACTATTACTATCTTATACTAAAAGTTAGATAGTAAAAAGAAGTTTTAGATATTAGCTATATTTATAAGGGGAAGTAGGGTTACTAGCAAGCTCTAGGCCTTTAATAGGGGATATAAGTACTTATTTCGCTTATATATAGTACTTTAGCGCTAACCTATATTATAGATCTACCCCCTCGAAGTAGCGAAGTCACCCTTAATTATTTACCCTCTAATTATTTTTGGTAAACTATCACGCCCTAAGCAGGTAGTGAGGAAAGGGCCAGTACCTGCGGTCCAGCTAAGCTGCCTACCTTAGCCGAGACACCTCCCTCCCTGACCGAGAGTAAAGCCGCGTGTGCAACGAGTTCCTTCCGGGGGATACGTGTTCAAGCCCGGGAGCTTCACCCTTTTCAGGGGGGGTTGAGGGGGCGGGATTGGATAATTCGATCAAGTCTGGACGTTGGGCCAAAAGTGACTCAGCAAATGGAATAGGACATATTCGGTAATCAATTCAAGAACAAAACTAGAAAAAAAAACTCATGGGAATGAGACAAGTTTGGCGGCCTCGAGCCTCGTTTCCGTGGTTTCCCAGGGACTCAAAAGCACGTGTTGCGGGATGATTATCCCAATGTCCCCGATGACAAGGACAAGGAAAAGGGCGGCCTCTTCGCCCAAGTCAGGTCTTGTTTTCCTCTCACTCTCACTGCTTTTCTTACGTCTCGCTACAAGTCTGTAGTCTCACTAGCCACATTCGACGTCATTCACCAGCAACCAGTCGCATCGGGTACAGGAGAGGAGCCCAAGAACTGGCCAGACAGCTTTCCCCAGGTCCCAAGACACGCTACGCCCAAAGCTTGGCACTGACAACTCGGGTGGCCCACCACTACCCCTGTTGAGTGAATCGCGAACCTGGAATACCCTCGCTTTGCCCAATGACATGCCGTGCCGGTCTTCCGTTACAGCAAGCCTGGCCCCACTGCCCCAGCCACTGTCCATCATCACCCACCATCGGCCCTCTGGGTCCATTACACCAGCAGCAGGGAACATTGAGGCGGTGGGAATATGCACTCATCGACGGAAGCTCTTGATTGAAGCCGTGTTACCCAACGAGAGTTTCAAAAGGATAACCGGCTCGGATGTCAATGCCTAGCACCGAAGGTTTAGCCCCTTAAAGAAGTTCCTCACAAAAACACACATAAATTGCCAAACACGAGATGCCGTTGGCATGCCCCTTATCCGTGGTATTTCCCTTAACCGCGATGACATCATCACCAGCTGTCCATCCACACGTCTCGTCTGCAGAATCACTTCAGCCCAGGGTTCCGAGTTTTTCTGCTTTAGCCCAAAAAAGCAGTGCTTTTATATTAGCCTAAAAAAGCGATAAAAGCGTGATATTATACTAAACTAAGCCTAATTAGGCTAGCGTAAGGCTAACCTAACCTAATAATCGTAGTTAGGCTAACTTTTGAGCTCTTTTTTCCCTCCTATAACACTACCTCTACTACTATTATTATTATTACTAATAACGCTCTGCTATTATTATTATTATTACTAATAACGTTGCAATAGCTTTAAGAGGCTTTAAAACTGCTATTATTAAGTAGTCGTTTCGCTTATACTACGATTATAATAATAAGGACTAAAAAGAGTAGTATAAATACTATAGCTAGGTTATTATAGTTAGTATCTCTTAGTAGAGGAAGTATCTTAACTACTACTTATAATACCTCGAATACTAAGCCCGCACCTAACTACTAATTATAGCTACCCTTATTACTATAGTTATAATTAATAATACCTTTTAAGACCTAATAGACCGGCTAAACTATTATACTATACTTTCTATCTTTGCTAATAGTCGCCCCTTTACTTTCTATAAAGACGACTAAACTTGCGACTTAACTAAGCTACTTTAACTTAGCTAGAAGCCGCTATTATTATATAGCCTCTATAAGGTATATTTACCTTATATCTATAATAACTACTACTATAAAGTTAAGGCTATTATTAAAGCTTCGCCCTATATTAATATAACTTTTAATAGCTCTAAAGATAACGCTAATAATCGTATTATTAATATCTCTATTATACTACCTAGTAGTACTACCTTCTTCTAGTATATATAAGTAACTACTAACTGCTCCTATAGCGTAATATAGAGTACTTAAGAGCTCCTTCCTATCCTTAAAGAGATCTCTATAGTTAAGGGTATTCCTAACCTTAAGTAGATTAATAGCTTTATAACTAATATAAATAATATTATAAGGGCTTTATACTAAGAGATTACTTATTAACTAGGCCTTAAGTATATTATTCCTATTCTCTATAACTCCTATAGGCTAAACCTTCTTATTAGTAATATTATAAAGCTATTTCTATAGCGACTAATTATTAAGAAAGCCTTAAGTATTATTAGTTACTTCTATACCTTATAGTTATAATTAGCCTAACTTTAGTAACTCTAAGTTACTATTTATAATAAGCCTAAAGCCCTACTTACTTCCTCTTTTACCTAATAGGGAAGTATAGAGCGTTACTTATTATTAGTATTCTATTTAAAGGGTACCCTCCTTAACTATATCTGCCTTAATAATATTACTAGCTAGCGAGGTTCTATTATAAGGGATAGTAATACTAGTAGTATTACTATACTAATTAGTATTATTAGCGATAAATTTTTCTAGCTCTGCGTAGAGACTCTTATTAACCTACTTAGACTTATTAGTAAGGCTATTAAGACGTTAGAAACTAATCGATCCTATGCTAGTTATATACTTATCTATTAGGAGGGTATTTAGTACTACTACGAGGCGCGCTATACTACTAACGTATACTAAGTTAACTAAGTAGAGATATTAAGAGTATTTAACGCCTGCTAGGTAAAATAAATTACTAATATTAACGTTATTATATCTACCCTCCTACCTTCTAATACGTAGCGTATATATAGCGATAATAAGTAGGTAGTTATATTTAATTAGCTAGAGAGATTTACCCTAACTACTACTTACTATAACGCCTATTATATCGAGATCCTCGACCTTTACGTAGTTATAAGCCTATTATTTAACCTAATAACCCCCTTTTAAGCGCTTACGTAGAGCCTACTTATAGCGTAGAAGTATATATAAGTCTAGAACTCAAAACTAGCCCTATTAGCGCTATAAATACTAGGCTATATTATAACTTTAGTCCTATTAGAGAGAAGCTTTTTAATACTTAATTTTATATATAATTTAGCTCGTAATTAATTAGCTCCTAAGATTACTAATAGGCTTATATTTATATATATAAATAGTTAAGTACTTAAATAGCTATACGCCTAGGAGGGAGGGTATTTATAGCTATTACTATAGGTAATATAGGAGTTTCTTATAGAGGAGGAGTTAGTATAATTAGAGAGGGATATTCTTAACTTATATATAGGAGAAGCCCTAGCCCTTAACTTAGAGTTCGTCTAGAGCTAATTAATTTTAGTTTATATAGAGATTACTATAGTAAGCGAAATTTGCTTACTCTAGCCTAAAAAAGCAGTGCTTTGCTTTATATAAGCTGAGAAAAGCGTAGCGAGCATTTGCACCTTCGGAACCCTGCTTCAGCCATCTCATGCCAAATTTCCGAAATGGCATGCGGCATGCCATTCCTTCACCGGAATCCCACTCCAAGACCCTGAATACGGATTCTCTTGGCAGCAACCCCAACTTCCATCAACCTGGACTCTCCGCCACTCGCCTCAGTGCAACTGCAGCAGACAGACTAAATCGGGCCACAGGTCCAGACTCTGTTCGTCTCAAACCACCATAAACGACGGCTTCACCCCAGACTCACGGTCCGACCCTATGGCGCTTTTCTTCTCCGGCGTACAATTCAACGCCCGCACATCCCTTGGCGAAGGAGATCCCACGCATCGAGTCCCCCCCATAATTCCAACGCCCTATGTGGCTCAGCCCTTGGAAAAACAAGAAAGGCCGCCCACTGTGGTTCGACTTCGCCCAAGCTTTCGTAATCTGAGGCCCCGACCGCCTCTCGGAACCATACCTTGCGCGATCCTCGGTGAAGAGCAACCCGACCCGGTCAGCGGAACTGCCCAGCATACTTTCTCATACAGGCGTCTCTCTCTTTTTCGGCCCGTCTCGCCCATTTCCATTGCCAGTTGTTCCGTCTTGCCTTCGCCAATCATTCGAGAAGCCTTGCTTTTCTACGCGCTCGCGTGCGTTTCTCCTGGCCAATCCCCCTTATCACGGCCTCTCCGAGCCTCATCCCGCCGACGTCTTGTCAGCTTGATACCTGATAGTGTATTTGCCTTAGGTGTCTTGTGCAATTGGGATTCATCGCCTCGCTGTCACAAAGAGTGGCCGTCTCGCTCTTTCAAACTTGTCCTGCGATGCCATCCGCTCACGTGGTCCCAACATTCTGTAACGCCTCAAGCGCCGAGGTGCTGTGCTACCACGACGTCGTGAAGCATATATAAGCCACAATTGCAGTACCTTACCGCCACACACGACCAATGGCAACAACGTCCTCACCACCGCTAGCATCATATTGGATGTGATTTTTGACGCGGCTTCCATCTGATTGCCGGCAATACTTCAAAATCCAACAGCTTGATGGGTCCTGGCTTAGCGCTCACTGAATCCTATTATTGCCGCCTTAATCTTGAGGGCTCTCTATGTGTATTGTTAACAAAGAACAGCGGGTATTCCCAACTCAAAGGTTTCGCCAAGACTAATCGGACAATGTAAGAGGGGACGTTCTATTCTCACAGCCCGAGTGCGTTTCGGAAGCTACTATTTGATATTATTGGGACACCGACCAGTCCACGAGCCGGGATAAGCAACAACCGTACGTTGCTATCTATGCTCTTCTCATTTCTAGCTCCTCGAAAAGGTTCCATGCTATTCAGAGCGTGTGGCGAATAGGATGAGCCGCAAAAGTGGAACCACAATTGCGATAGTGTAATTGCAGCTTATATACGCATCACGACACACCCCCTCAGTTTCGCCCTAATAAGCGCGGAACTACAACACTTGCAACCTTCTAATTAGGTATATCTCGCTAAAGTCTAGGTAGTTAAGCCGCTAGGGATTCGAACCTATAACGCTAAGGTAGGGGACTTTAACCCCTAGGGTTAGGATTACGTAAGCCCAAAAGACGTACTCAAACCATTCTAGTATATAGTCAGGGTAGTGTAGAGCTGGGCTCATAACTGTGGCGAATAGGATGAGCCGCAAAAGTGGAACCACAATTGCGATAGTGCAATTGCGGCTTATATACGCATCACGACAGAGCGCGTGTGCAAAATATCGCGGATCTTATGCCGGGGATGTCAACAACTCTCGAGCAAATGCTATGAGCTGCACGGGCTTCTTGTGAACCTTCACTCCACCCACATCACGAAAATTTTAATGGCAATGCACGTTTCTCAGCCTGCTTGAACGTCTTGTTTCGCCATTCGAGCGTGCCGCATGATGCCCACATTCAAGGGTCACCCTAAGGCGTACTAGTAGGGTAATATAGCTCTATGTTATTATAGATAGCGTTATTAATTATAAGGCAGCGTTTTAGCGCCTTAATTATTATTACAAGCTACGCCCGGGTTAAGCCTACCTAGGCTTCTGCTTAGGTTTACTACCTTGAGCTCGGAATTACGCCGCAGCCCCTTTGCAAAAAGACTACAACAAATTCACCTAGTTCGCAGGTATAATTTAGGAAATACTATATAAGTATTTTAACCTATACCCTCTATTAGTTAAGGAAAATAATATAAGAACCCTATATATTCCTACTACTTATAAGTAAATACTCTAAATATTATAGAGTTAGACGCGCGCCGCACTAGGGCTGATTATATCGGAGCCGAACGGGCTACTAAGGCTCTCGTGGCAACGCCCTCGCTGAACCTTCTAGCAAGGCGTACGATCACGTAACCGAAGGCTGTGTATTGTCAGGAGGCGCGGAGTTAGAAGGTCTGTTGCACTTAAGCAGGTAAAATCACTATGCAGTGGCCAGAGGCCAGGTTTACTACCTTAAGGGGCTACCTAGGGCCTACCTAGGGCTTACTTAGTAGTTCCCTATAAACTAATAAAATCTCTATTAGAGAGGAAAACTTCCCCTTTTCCTCTTTAGCTTAAATAAATAATATTATAATAACCTCTTATTAGATAAACTTAGGTCTAACCCCTTATAAATTTAAGGTTATTATTATAATAATAATAATAAGTTAAGTATTACTCTTTATTAGTTAGTGAGATAGTTAATAATAAGATAATTAAAACTTAAGATAAGTTATTATAAGCTAATTTAATCGTAATATTAAAATCCCTCTAGTAATAGTTATAAGAGGTTAAGTAGGGAAATAGCTAATATATAGCTATATAAAACCTCTTAAGTATTATTAGTAAAATACTAGTAATACTTAATATTATATATTAGAAGCTATTGCTCCTATTTTTAAAGTTTTTAAGTAAGTAGAAGGAATATACCTCTTAAGTATAATAAATAAGGTTCTACTTTATAAATATAGAGGTTTAATATCTTATTAACTCCTACTTAGATATTACTTCTTAATAGGTAATCTCTACTTCCTATAAAGCTAGGGGTAATAGTAGATAACACAATCTAGAGGACTTTATAACTTATCTTAATTAAACTTATAAAAACTCTAATATCTAGTTCTAAGCTATAGCCTAACTATAAACCTTCTAATAGAAAGAAAATAAATCCCTAGTAACTTTCTTATTAAGCTTCGAGTAATGCTAGCTAATATAAGTAATATAAACTAGCTAAGTTAGGTTTAAATCTCGCTCCTAGAGGCCTCTCTTACCCCTAAGCTAAGGGATTAGCTAATTATTATTAACTTACTAGCTAGTTATAATAGCTAGCTCTTAAAGATTTAGAATATTATATAGAAAATAGAGCGCTAGAAAGCCCCTAGTAATTACTTAGTAATTTACTAGAGACTTATTACTAAGGACCTTAAGAGTAATATTTATATAACTAAAGCTATATATATCTCTTTATAAGGGGTTAGACCTGAGTTTATTTAATAAGAGGTCGCTATAATATTATATATTTAAGCTAAAGAGAAAAAGGGGAAGTTTTCCTCTCTAGTAGAGATTTTACTAGTTTATAAGAAATTACTAAGTAAGCCCTAGGTAAGCCCTAGGTAGCTCCTTAAGGTAGTAAACTTAAGTAGAAGCCTAGGTAGGCTTAACCTAGGTATAGCTTATAATACTATTCCCCCTCCTAGCTAGTCCCCCCCTAAGTATAAGCTAGGTTACTATTATTATCTATAACTAGCCTATATAAGGCTTTATACCTATTTACTATAGTAATCTCTATAATAGCTTCTATAAGCTTCTAGGTAGGCTTTATATACCCCTCCTACTTAACTAGGACCACGCGCCTCTACCCTTAGCTAACTACCTTCTATTACGCTATATATATCTCCTCTATATACTACTTAAATTCGCTATTATTAGCTATAATTAGTAGAAGCTAGGGGTCTATCCTTATCTATATAAGTAAGGGGTCCTCTAGTACTCTCTAGAGGAGGTCTATATAGAACCTCGGGTAGATATTACTAGATATATCTAACTTAATAATATATAAGCTTAGGACTCTTATTATAATATATTTATAATATAATTATAATAGCTTCTTATTAGGCCTAGGGCTCTTATAGTTAGCTATTAAAAGCTAAACCTTATTACCTACTTAGTACTCCTCTATAGGTATCCTATATTAGTTTATATTCTCCTTATTATACTACTAGGTAGCTATAATACTTATTTAAATAAGGTTTATTACTTCCTATAGTTTTATTACTAAGAGAGTAGCTACTATATCCCTAGAGGGGGTCTCCTCTATTATATTATTTGGTATAAGTATAAGGTTAGTATAATACCTATATTTTAAGAAGAATAGCGAGAGCTTAGTTATATTACTAACCCTATTATAGAGCGTTAGCTAAGTAATAAGTAAGAGCTACCCCTAGTTATCCTATACTTAGGTTATAAATACCTATAAGATAGCTTATATCTCCTAGTTCTACCTCTTAGTATTATCTCCTAGTTCTACCTCTTAGTATTATTATTAGTCTATAGGTAGTATATAATACTTAATAGCCTCTTTATATTAATAAGGTAGTAGAATTTAGCTTAGAAGTAGCTTACTTAGTTAGACCCTTAATTACTAATAATACTATATAGGAACCTATAGAACTAGAAGTAGGAGGTAAGGAACTAGTAGGTATAAGCTTCTACTTCTATATTACCTATCTCCTCTAGTATTACTAACTTACCTAGCCTATCTATTATAACCTATAAGTATTAGCTAGCGTTATTCTTTCTAAGTAATAAGTTTATAATAAAGTCTATTAAGAGGTCTAAGTATAACTAGGTAGGTACTAGTAAGGGCTTTAGGAAGCTCCTTTTAGCTTACCTCTAGATATATATCCCTCTATAGATATTATAATTCCTTATAAGTCTCTATACTATTTATAATTATCCTAGCTAGTAGAACTACTAGCTTACTATTTCTAGTATATAATTATAGCCTAGGGAGGTAGTTATACTTAAGTTATAGCTCTATTAAATAATCTTTATATAGAGCTCTCCTAGTAGGTTATTATTATCCTCCCCGCTTAGTACCTATAGCCTCCCCCTAGATATTAGCCTCCCCTAGCTATTAATATTATACTTATTAATTTAAACCTTAGCTTTTATATCTAATAAGAAGCTTTAAAGCTAGTAAGTAACTATATAGTATATAGCTTTATATATTATTTCCTTCTTTATAGTTTCTAGCTATAGCGTTTATAGTCTAGGGTTATTATTAAAGATTATAGTATCTAGGATATTAGTATAGCCCTTCTAACTTCTCCTTACTAGGGGGCTAGCTATAAGGTCCCTATAGGGGTAAGCGCGGTTTAGTATTAGCTATAAGACCCTCCCCTACTTCTACTTATTATTCTACCCTTATAGTATATCCTATTCTCTCTAAGAGAGATTATTCGGGGCTATTACTTCCTTATTAGAGTAGTATTTAATAATAAAGTTATACTAAGATAGCTCCTCTACTTACTAGCTCTAGCGCTCTATAAGGCGCTACTTTTTTATAAAGTATTTAAACCCCTAGTAGTTATTTAGTACCTTAAAAGTAGTTATATTATATTACTCTACCCTCTATATATAGGTAAGAAAGGATTACTAGGAGCTCCTTATTATAAATAGGGTAGTTATACTCTATAGGTAAGAGCTTCTATAAGTAGAATACTATAGGATACTAGGTACCCTCTAGGTTAGCTTATAAGAATACTCTTCTTAATATAAATCCTAAATAATTAGTTTTAATAATAATCTTATCTTCTAAATTAAACTAATAAAATACTAGCTAGGTATTTATAAGCTACTTAAGCTATAAGAAGGCTTACTCTTAGTTATCTCCCTATTAGAATATTATATTCTTTCTAATAAGTAATATAAGTAGTCTAATAATATCCCTATATTCTAGTATAAATATATTATAATAGTTTATAAACCCTAGGAAGCTCTAGACTACCTTTAGGGAGGTAGGGGGTAACTACTTAGTAATTACTTAGAGTTTCTTAGGGCTATAGGAGAGACCCTCTCTTATTATTAAAAAAAACCTTATATACCTAACCCTCTTAACTAAGAACTAATACTTTATAGAGTTAAGGTTTAGCCTTATATTTACTAGCCTCTAGAGGACCTCCTAGACCTTTCTCTCATAGTCTTCTTTTATTCTATTAGAGTAAATTAATATATTATTAATATAAGTAGTAATAAAGTTATTAAGGAAGTTCTATAAGATATTATTAATATATTACTAGAAGCTAGTAGAGGTATTAGCTAGGCGAAATAAGTAGATTCGTTACTAAAATAACCTATATTAAGTATAGAATATAGTTCTCTCCTAATACTCCTTTATTACTCTTAACTTATAGAAAGTTATTACTATATCTAGCTTTACATATTACTTAGCTATACTTACCTAGTATAATATCTTAGAGATTAATAAGAAGGAGTAGTAGCCTTTCTTAGTAATTATATTTAAAGCTTTATAATTAATATAAAAGTAAATTCCTCTACATAGCTTCTTTATAAAGAGTATTAATACCCCAATAGGTAAGCTACTAGCCTTAATAAACCCCTTATCTAGGAGGTCTTATAGGGTCTTTTTTAATAATATTAGCTCTTCTCTTAATATATTATAAAGGGAGCCCTAAGGGAGTAATAGCTCCCTTCTATCTAAACTTAATATAAGGTTAATCTAGTAGTTTACCCCTAGTTACCTAGGGGGTAATAAGTAAGTCTTATTAGGGTTAAATCAGTTAGGGAACCCCCTTAAGACCTAGCTTAGTAAATAGTATTATTAATCCTCTTTTAGTTTTAAGTTTAAAGCTTTTTTAATATTAGCTAAGCTAATAGTTTATACTAATACCTCTATAATACCCTCTTAGTACTTACCCTATTATTTTACTAGGTATTAGTATATTATAGAGAATAAGGGTATATTAAGGAACCCTATAGCCCTTATTTCCTTTATAAGGGGTATTTTGTTTTAATCCTTTAAGTATAGCTTAACTTACCCCCTCTTAAAGTATATTTAGTAGGCTATAGTATTATAAATAACCTAGTTCTATTCTATCTAGGGGCGCCCTAAGAGGATATTAGGGTCTAACCTATTAAGTATATATATAAAGATATACTAAGTATAGCTACTTATTTCTAAGTTAAGCGCTATTATACCTAGAGTATTACCTAGTAATAGTCTGCTAGGTATAGATCCCCTTATAAGTTAATATCTTTTCTTAATATATAGAAAGTAAAGGTATTAAGCTAGGGAAAAGTTAATTATTATATAAGTATTACTCCTAGTATCTACTAGGGTATAAGCTAGATATTCTTTATTAACTCTAACTTAAATAATAATAAGCTTATTATTAGCTAGTTATTCCTATTTATATTCCTTCTATCTTAATATCTCCTCCTTAGTAAGCTCTAGGGCTTACTTTTACTTTAAAGTTAGTCTTTTTCTAACTCCTTATCTTCTTCTAAAGAGTTAGTTATTATCTAGTAGTTATTTATAATCTTATAATATACTAGTTCTTCCTTTAGGGTCTTTACTTTTATAACCTTAAGTAGCTAGTCCTTCTAACTAGGGTAATACTAGGTAATATAACCTCTAACTCTATACGTATAATAGGTATAGGAGTCCCTTATACCCTTTTAAGGCTATTAGTATTATACTAGGGAGATACCTAAGGAGGATCTAGAGTTCTAGTAGTTATAGTATCTTACCTCCTTAACTTATAAAATATATATAGCTCTAGTTATATAAATATCCCCCTTAATATCCTTAGTAATAGGTCTCTAGTAAGTTATTAGGTAATTACTAGAGACCTTCTAGCGCTCTACTTTCTATATAATACTCTAAACCTTTAAGAGCTAGCTATTATAATTAGCTAGTAAGTTAATAGTAATTAGCTAGTCCCTTAGCCTAGAGGTAAGGGGGGCCTTAAGAAGTAAGATCTAGACTTAGCTTAGCTAGTTTATACTACTTATATTAGCTAATATTTATTTAAACCTTAATAAAAAGGTTACTAAGGCCTTATTCTCTTTCTACTAGAGGGTTTATAGTTAGGCTATAGCTTATAATTAGATATTAAGGTCCTTATAAGTCTAGTTAAGGTAGGTTATAAAATCCTCTAGGTTATATTATCTACTATCCCCCCTAGCTCTATAAAACGCAGAGACTACTTACTAGGAAATAGCACCTAAGTAGGAGTTAATAAGATACTATACCTCTATATTTATAAGGTAGAACGCCCTATTAATAGTAATCTTATATCTTATTTACTATACCTAGGAAGTATATTCCTTCTACTTACTTAAAAACTTTAGAAGTAGGGGTAGTAGCTTCTAGTATATAATACTAGGTACTACTAGGGCTTTATTAGTAGTACTTATAAGGGTTTATATAGCTATATATTAGCTATTCCCCTACTTAAACTCCTATAACTATTACTAGAGGGATTCTATTACTACTATTAAACTAGCTAATAATAGCTTATCTTAAGTTTTAGCTATACTATTATTAATTATCTTACTAACTAATAGGAAGTAGCGCTCTACTTATTATTATTATTATTATAATAATAAGCTTAAATATACAAGGGGTTAGACCTAACTTTATTTAATAAGAGGTTATTATAATATTATTTATTTAAGCTAAAGAGGAAAAGGGGAAGGTTTCCTCTCTAGTAGAGATTTCGCTAATCTATAGGGAACTACTAGGTAGGCCCTAGGTATGCCCTAGGTAGCTCCCTAAGGTAGTAAACCTAGGTAGAAGCCTAGGTAGACTTAAACTAGGCGTAGCCTGTAATAGGTTTACTTATAAGTAGTAGGAACGTATAGGGTTCTTATATTATTTTCCTTAACTAGTAGAGGGTATAGGTTGAAATACCTATATAGTATTTCCCGAATTATACCTATAAACTAGGTGAATTTATTATAGTCTTTTTGCAAAGGGGCTGCGGCGTAATTCTAAACTTAATATAGATACATTAAAGCAAGGACTGCTTTACCCTATAGGTTTAAGGGTAGACTAGAGTTAAATAGAATAGCCCTAGGTTTATTAATAATAGTATATATAATACGCTCTATTAATCCGTTTGGTATATAAGTATGTAGAGGTCTAATATTATAGATAATACTACTATTTATATATATAGTTTTAATATGTTTATTAGTAAATTCTAAGCTACTATCCGTATTAAATTCTCTTATATACTTATTATTATTATTATTATTAACTTCAGCGTTAAATCTATTGAGGGCTTTAGTAATAGACTCTACTATTTTATATCGTAATAGCTTTCCTTATATAAAGCGGGTATATTTATCAATAAATATGATAAACCACTTATAATAATTATAGGTTTTAGGACTTATAGGTCTATAAAGATCTGAGGCTGTATAATCTAGATAATCTAGATCCTTATTATATATAGATTCTTTGTTCACCTTAGTAATAAACTTACCCTTAAGGCAGGCCTCACAAGGAAGAAGATTTATTATATTCATAGCCTTATTTCTAGACTTATTTATAAAGTCATTATTTATTTCAGTATTATCTAAAGGATTTTTAAGATATTTATAGGTTATATAACCTAATTGAATATACCATAGTTTATATAGATCTTTATTATTATTATTTGTTATAGATTGCGTATAGATTAGGTTATTATTATTATTATTCCTCTTTAAGGGGGCTTTATAACCCTGATTCAAGGGTATTTTAAGGAGATCGAGGTTATTAAGCTTATAGCCCGTAGCTAGAATACGATTATTATATATATCGTATCTAATAGGTTTCTGCTATATAATAGAGGCTATACCTATATTATTAAGACGACTTTAACTAAGTAAATTAATACCTAGGTGAGGTATATAATGGATGTCTTTTAATATTATTTTATTATTATTAGGGAAAGTATCTAAACCTCCCTTTATATTTAAAGTAAGCTAATTCGCTTTGCCCTACTATATAGAGGTATTTATATATTCTTTGTTACATGAAAGAGTATAATTTCTAACTATATAAATAGTAGCGATAGTATTAATATAAAATATAGTATCAATCTAGTTATTATAACGCCTTGATCCGAAATCCCTTTCCTTAGTTAAAATACTCTCTTGATCCAAATTACCTAAGGTTATATTATTAGTTATATTATTATTATAAGGATTATTATGGGATATATTTACGTTTTCAAACTATTGATCTTTATTAGAGTCGTTAAGATCTATAGGACCCTCGTTTTAATTACTAGGTTAATCTATAGATATATAGGGGGTTATTAAAGCATCGTTTTGATCTTTTTTATCTTCTATTTCTTTTATAATCCTTGAGGTAGTTATATTAACTTCCTCGGTAATAGAACTAGAAGGTTTTTCATTTTTATTATTGGTTTTATTCCACCACGCTGGGGCCTTTTCAGGGTATAGAAAGGCATAGCTATCCTTAGTATAGCTAGTCCTTTTCTGGGTCTTGCAGTAATAACCTTTTTATTATTTCCAAGGCTTTTTAGTAACCTTACTTTTATATTTATTATAATTAGCAGTAAAACTTACTACTTTACCCTTCTATCTTAATTTCTCTAATAAGTTAGAGAATAGACTATCAAGCGTATAGGCATCCTTATTAGCCCTAAGACCCTAAGTAATAGTAGTTATAAAACCATTATACTCTTCGTCTAGGCTATTTAATATATATGCTATAACTACCTAGTTAGGTAATTCAAGCTTATTATATACTAGGTTATCCGTAAGTTCCTTTATTTTATTTATATACTCTTCTATAGAGTTAAAATTACTTAAAGTAGTATTAAATACCTCTTTATAAGTTAGGAACTCGTTAGTTAACCCTACACGTTTATATAGGTCTTTGAGATATTTCTAAGCCTCGTAGGCTAGTATATTATCCTATATAACCCTTAGAGGCCTATTATTATAAAATAGCTATATATAGCTTAGAGCCTTATTATTTGGATTAATATTGTTATTAGCTATAGGCTTAGATAAGTCTATAGTTATATCTTTACTAATAGGTAGGGCCTTAATACGTATAGACTAGACTTTATAGTTATTAGATCTAGATAGCGTAGGAAGCTATACTTTCAAATTAGATATTATAATAACCTTAGAGTATAATATATAGGCTCCAATATAGTCTAGTTATAACAATAAGATAAGAGAGATATTATATAGCTTAGTAGTATTTACTAAAGCTTTATTATATAGGTTATTATAGTTAAAACCTAGAGGTTATAGGTTTAACTTATTATATTCCTCCTCTTTTATTCCTCTTTCAAAGGGTCTTTAGAGGACTCTTCTATAGAAGACTACTAAGTAGGTAGACCTTCTATAGTTAGGATAATAGATAGTATATAGCCTATATTAGGCCTCGATCGTATTGCGATATAGATATAGGTAAACTAAGACCTATAGAGGCTTAGGGATAATTCGAATATATAATTAACTAAAGCATGGTTAAATAGCTTAGCTAATATATCGTCTCGTTTTCAAGTAGTATTAATAGTAGTATAATCGAATAGCTCGGGGTTCTAAATAGCTTTATATAGGAGTTTTTAATCTTTTAACTAGTAAACTAGACTAGCTAGTATTTCTAATTTAGGATAGGGCGTATAGAGGCTATATCCCTTAAAGGTATATTATAAATAGGTAACTTAAATGAAGAGAATAGACTTAAGGTATTTATTATAGTATTAAGGAGGTTAAATAGGGGCGAGGTTATTAAAAAGGTTTAACCTAGGCTTATAACCTATCAGAATAGGTATATAAGTCGCAAAAGGGATAGTAAAATAGCCTTAATAATAAATATTAATAGGCTGAGTAATATTTTAATAAAGGTTAATGAATTTGAGCATAAGAGAATATTTTCCCTGGAATAAATTAATAAAGGAATCGTTAAATATTAATCATGCTATTACTAAGTTATAAATCCTGCCCTCGTGAAGTAAGGGGTAAGATATTCTAAAACGTAGCTACTTAAGCGGCTAATTATTATGCTAATTAAGTAGAATCGTGCTCGGATCACTATGTAGTCCGTGTGCAATTTCTATATATTTATAGCTATAAAGCTAAGGATTATAAATATTTATATATATATATATGTGGTTATTGATATTATTAGAATTTATATAGATTTTTAAAGTATTTACTCTATAAAGGAAATACTTTTATAGTTATTTTTATATGTTATATAGTTATTAAAGTGTTATTAAAGAGATATTATATAGATATATTAAGTTCGGAATTACGCCGCAGCCCCTTCGTAAAAAGACTATAATGAATTCAGCTAGTTCGCGGGCATAATTTAGGAAATATTATATAAGTATTTTAACTTATACCTTCTACTAGGTAAAAGAAATAATATAAGAACCCTATATATTCCTATTACTCACAAGCAAACCCTCTAAATATTATTATATAAAGTCAGATGCGCGCTATACTAGGGCTAATTATATTAGAGCTAAATAGGCTACTAAGGCTCCTATAGCAATACCCTTGCTAAACCTTCTAGTAAGGTACTATAAAGGCTATACTATAAGATAACTCCTTAACCTAAAAGGTCTACCTTCTAGTAAGATAAAAGCTACTATATAAGATAACTCCTTAACCTAAAAGGTTAACCTTCTAGTAAAGTGCTATAAAAGCTACTATATACGATAACTCCTTAACTAAAGAGATCTTTCCTAAGAGGTTCTTATAGCTAGAAGTATAAGAAGCTCTACTATAAGTAGGGCCTTATACCTCTCCCTCTTCCTTATCCTCTTCCTTATCCTTATCCCTAACTTAACTATATTAGTACTAGACCTTATATATAAAAACGCTAAGCCTGCGCGAGGTATACCTTTTAATACTAATAATATATAAGAGCTTACTAGAGAGTTTAATATTAATATAATTAATTAAACCCGCTCTTTTAACTACTCTATTATACATAGAGAGTATATTATTAATATAGCCCTTAAGAGGGCTCTTTTTAATACCCCTAGAGGGGATACTCGCTATTAAATTATAGCTAAATAAGTAAACTTAGTAATAAAAGCTAAATAGGTCGTTATATACTCTATAGAGTAGCCTTTCTTTAAGCAGGTCCTCTATATTATTAAGGTAGAGGTAGCCTAGGCCCCTTAGGGGAACGTTAGTAAGTACGGCTTATGCTAACTGCTTTAATATAGAGAGAGCGTTACTAATAATAGCATAGCTAGCGGATAAAGCGGTAATAGAGGTAGTATTAGTAGCGCGGGTAGTATATAAGAGGAAAAGTTAATAGTTTTATAGTTAAATAATTAAAAACCACGTTATTATTAATATAAAGTTAAAGATCGTGAGGCTATAGGTATATATAAGTATGGCTATAGTTAGGAGAGTTATAATTACGTAACTAAAGGCTATATATTACTAGGAGGCGCGGAGTTAGAAGGTCTACTATACTTAAGCCGGTGAAATCACTATGCAGTAGCTAGAGGCCATATTATTTAGATATATAACTATATATACTATAGTTATTTATTAAAGTTTATTTAACCTTTATAAGGTTATAATAAAAGTTTTAAGATATACCTTCGGTATTCTTAAAAGTATAACTTATATTATACTAATATTACTAGCTTATTAATTTCTATTAAGTCTAGAGAAGTATCAAGTAGAGATAAGGAACCTATTACTATTAAATACGCTTAAGCTAATAAACCTATTAAAGCTATTTAGCTTAAATAATCTCTTAACTATAGTTAATTTAACTAAGCTATTAACGCTACTAAGTATATCAAATTATAACTATTAACTAGTATTAAGATAGCTAGTAATAGATTAACTCCCATTACTTAGAATAAGAATAATAATATTAAGATAGCTACTCCCTAGAAATAACCTACTAGCGCTAGTACTCTTAATATTATAAGGGGTTAGACCCGAGTTTATTTAATAAGAGGTTGCTATAATACTATTTATTTAAGCTAAAGAGGAAAAGGGGAAGTTTTCCTCTTTAGTAGAGATTTTACTAGTTTATAGGGAATAGCTAGGTAAGCCCTAGGTAAGCCCTAGGTAGCTCCTTAAGGTAGTAAACCTAGGTAAAAGCCTAGGTAAGCTTAACCTAGGCGTAGCTTATAATATTATCCCCCCTCCTAGCTAGTCCCCCCCTAGGTATAGGCTAGGTTACTATTATTATTTATAACTAGTCTATATAGGGCTTTATACCTATTTACTATAGTAGTCTCTATAATAGCCTCTATAGGCTCCTAGGTAGGCTCTATATACCCCTCCTACTTAATTAGGACCTCGCGCCTCCGCCCTCGCCTAACTACCTTCTATTATACTATATATATCTCCTCTATATATTACTTAAATTCGCTATTATTAGCTATAATTAGTAGTAGCTAGGGGTCTATCCTTATCTATATAAGTAAGGGGTCCTCTAGTACCCTCTAGAGGAGGTCTATATAGAACCTTAGGTAGATATTACTAGTTATATCTAACTTAATAATATATAGGCTTAGGACTCTAATTATAATATATTTATAATATAACTATAATAGCTTCTTACTAGTCCTAGCGTATTTATAATTAGCTATTAAAAGCTAAACCTTATTACCTACTAAGTACTCCTCTCTAGGTATCCTATACTAGTTTATATTCTCCTCGCTATATTATTAAGTAGCTATAATACTTACTTAGATAAAGTCTACTACTTCCTATAGTCTTATTACTAGGAGAGTAGCTACTATATCCCTAGAGGGGGCTTCTTCTATTATATTATCTACTATAGGTATAGAGTTAGTATAGTACCTATATTCTTAAAGGTATAGCGAGAGCCTAGTTATATTACTAACCCTATTATAAAGTACTAGCTAGGTAATAGGTAAGAGCTACCCCTACTTATCCTATACCTAGGTTATAAATACCTATAGGATAGCTTATATCTCCTAGTTTTACCTCTTAGTATTACTATTAGTCTATAAGTAATATATAGTACTTAATAGCCTCCTTATACTAATAAGGTAGTAGAATTTAGCCTAGAAGTAGCTTACTTAGTTAAACCCTTAATTACTAATAATATTATATAGGAACCTATAGAACTAGAAATAGGAGGTAAGGAACTAGTAAGTATAAGCTTCTACCTCTATAATACCTATCTCCTCTAGTATTACTAACTTACCTAGCTTATCTACTATAACCTATAAGTATTAGCTAGTATTATCCTTTATAAGTAATAAGTCTATAATAAAGTCTATTAAGAGGTCTAAGTATAACTAGGTAGGTATTAGTAAGGGCTTTAGAAAGCTTCTCTTAGCTTACCTCTAGATATATATCCCTCTATAGATATTATAATTCCTTATAAATCTCTATACTATTTATAATTATCCTAGCTAATTAAACTACTAGCTTACTATTTCTAGCGTCCTATTATAGCTTAACTAGGTAGTTATACTTAAGTTATAGCTCTATTAGATAATCTTTATATAAAGCTCCCTTAGTAAGTTATTATTATCCTCCCTATTAGGTACCTATAGCCTCCCCTTAAATATTAGTCTCCCCTAATTATTAATATTATACTTACTAATTTATACCTTAGCTTTTATATCTAATAAGAAGCTCTAAAGCTAGTAAGTAATTATATAATATATAGTTTTATATATTATATCCTTCTTTATAGTTTCTAGCTATAGCGCTTATAGTTTAAGGTTACTATTCAAGATTATAATATCTAGGATATTAGTATAGCCCTTCTAACTTCTCCTTACTAGGGGGCTAATTATAAGGTCCCTATAAGGGTAAGCGTAGTCTAGTATTAGCTATAAGACCCTCCCCTACTTCTACTCGTTATCCTACCCTTATAATATATCCTACTCCCTCTAAGAGAGGGTATTAGGGGCTATTACTTCCTTATTAGAGTAGTATCTAATAGTAAAATTATATTAAAATAGCTCCTCTACTTACTAGCTCTAGTATTCTATAAGGCGCTATTTCTTTATAAAGTATTTAAGCTTCTAGTAATTAGTTAGTACTTTAAAAGTAGTTATACTATATAGCTCTACCTTCTATATATATAAATAAAAAAGAATTACTAGGAGCTCCTTATTATAAATAGGGTAGTTATACTCTATAAGCGAGAGCTTTTATAAGTAGAATACTATAAGATACTAAGTACCCTCTAGGTTAACTTATAAGAATACCCCTCTTAATATAAATCCTAAATAGTTAGTTTTAATAATAATCTTATCCTCTAAATTAAACTAGCGGAGTACTAGCTAGGTATTAAAAAGCTACTTAAGCTATTAGAAGGCTTATTCTTAATTATCTCCCTATTAGAACGTTATATTCTTCCTAGTAAGTAGTATAAGTAGTTTAATAATATCCCTATATTCTAATATAAATATATTATAATAATTTATAAACCCTAGGAAGCTCTAGACCCCCTTTAGGGAGGTAGGGAGTAATTACCTAGTAATTACTTAGAGTTTCTTAGGGTTATAGGAGAGACCCTCTCTTATTATTATAATAAACCTTATATACTTAACCCTCTTAACTAAGAACTCGCACGTCGTAGGGTTAAGGTTTAGGCCTATATTTACTAGCCTCTAAAGGACCTCTTAGACCTTCTTCTTATAGTCTTCCCTTATTCTATTAGAGTAAATTAATATATTATTTATATAAGTAGTAATAAAATTATTAAAGAAGTCTTATAAAGTATTATTAATATATTACTAGAAGCTAGTAGGGATATTAGTTAAGCTAAATAAGTAGATTACTTACTTAAATAACCTATATTAAGTATAGAATATAGTTCTCTCTTAGTACTCCTCTACTACTCTTAACTTATAGAAAGCTATTATTATATCTAGCTTAATATATTACTTAGCTATTCTTACTTAGTATAATATTTCAGAGATTAATAGGAAGGGGTAGTAGTCTTTCTTTATAATTATACTAAGGGCCCTATAGTTAATATAGAAGCGAATTCCCCTACCTAGCTTCCTTATAAAGAGTACTAATACCTTAGTAAGTAAGCTACTAGCTTTAATAAACCCCTTATCTAAGAGGTCTTATAAGGTCTTTTTTAATACTAGTAGCTCTTCTCTTAATATATTATAGAGGGGGTCCTAGGGAAGTAGTAGCTCCCTCCTATTTAATCCTAGTATAAAGTTAATCTAGTAGTTTACCCCTAGTTACCTAGGGGGTAATACGTAAGCTTTATTAGGGTTAAATAGGTTAGGAAACTACCTTAAGACCTAGTTTAATAGATAGTATTATTAATCCTCCTTTAGTCTTAGGTTTAAGGCTTTCTTAATATTAGCTAAGCTAATAGCTTATACTAATACCTCTTTAGTACCCTCCTAGTACTTACCCTATTATCCTACTAGGTATTAGTAGATTATAGAGAACGAGGGTATATTAAGGAACTTTATAGCCCTTATTTCCTTTATAAGGGGAGTTTCCTCTTAATCCTTTAGGTATAGCCTAACTTATCCCCTCTTATAGTATACTTAATAAGCTATAGTATTATAAATAACTTAGCTTTATTTTATCTAAGGGCGCCCTAAGAGGGTATTAGGGTCTAGGCTATTAACTATATATATAAAGATATACTAGGTATAGCTACTTATTTCTAAGTTAAATACTATTATACCTAGCGTATTACTTAGTAATAGTCTACTAAGTATATACCTTCTTATAGATTAATATCTCTTCTTAATATATAGAAAGTAGAGGTATTAAGCTAGGGAAAGGTTAATTATTATATAAGTATTACTCCTAGTATTTACTAGGGTATAAGCTAGATATCCTCTATTAACTCTAACTTAAATAATAATAAGCTTATTATTAGCTAGTTATTCCTATTTATATTCTTCTTAATCTAATATCTCCTCTTTAGTAAGCTCTAGGGCTTAATTTCGCTCTAGAGTTAGTCTTTTTCTAACTCCTCGTTTTCTTCTAAGGAGTTAATTACTACCTAGTAATTATTTATAACCTTATAGTATATTATTTCTTCCTTTAAGGTTTTAACCTTTATAAATCTAAGTAGCTAGTCCTCCTTACTAGGGTAATACTAGGTAATATAACCTCTAGCTCTATAAGTATAATTATTATAATAAGTATATGGGTCCCTTATACCCTTCTAAGGTTATTAGTATTAGACTAGGGAGGTACCTAAGGAGGATCCGGAGTTTTAGTAGTTATAGTATCTTACTTCCTTAACTTATAAGATATTTATAGCTCTAGTTATATAAGTATCCCCCTTAGTATTCTTAGTAATAGGTCTCTAGTAAGTTACTAGGTAGTTACTAGTAACCTTCTAGCGCTCTACTTTCTATATAATACTCTAGACCTTTAAGAGCTAGCTATTATAATTAGCTAGTAGGTTAATAATAATTAACTAATCCCTTAGCCTAGGGGTAAAGGAGGCTTCTAGAAGTAAGATCTAGACTTAGCTAAGCTAGTTTATACTATTTATATTAGCTAGTATTTACTTAAATCTTAGTTAAAAGGTTACTAGGGATTTATTCTCTTTCTACTAGAGGGTCTATAGTTAGGCTATAGCTTATAACTAGATATTTAGGTCCTTATATATCTAATCTAAGTAAGCTATAAAGTCCTCGGGGTTATATTTCCCCCTATCCCCCCTAGCTCTATAGAAAGTAAAAACTACTTACTAAGCTATAATATCTAAGTAGGAGTTAATAAGGTACTATACCTCTATATTTATAATATAGAACGCCCTATTTATAGCAATCCTATGCCTTATTTATTATACCTAGGTAGTATATTCCTTCTACTTACTTAAAAACTTTAGGAGTAGGGGTAGTAGCTTCTAGTATATTATACTAGGTATTACTAGTACCTTACTAGTAGTACTTATAGGGGTCTATATAGCTACGCGTTAGCTATTCCCCTACTTAACCTCTTATAACTATTACTAGAGGGACTCTATTACTACTACTAAATTAGCTTATAATAGCTTATCTTAAGTTTTAGCTATATTACTATTAACTATCTTACTAACTAGTAGGGAGTAGCGCTTAACTTATTATTATTATTATAGTAATAGGCTTAAAAATATAAGGGGTTAGACCTAAGTTTATTTAATAAGAGGTTATTATAATATTATTTATTTAAGCTAAAGAGGAAAAAGGGAAGTTTTCCTCTCTAGTAGTGATTTCGCTAGTCTATAGGGAATAACTAGGTAAGCCCTAGGTAGGCCCTAGGTAGCTCCGTAAGGTAGTAAACCTAGGTAGAAGCCTAGGTAGGCTTAACCCGGGCGTAGCCCGTAATACTATATAGGTTATTTTAATAGAGAGTTAAACCAATACTCGCTAGGATCCTTTAGTAACTATTTAATACTAGCTAGGGACTATCTTCTATAAGCTTGCGATAAACTTATTATAGTTTATTTTACTAGTTAGCTAAGGAATACTAATAACTAGTTCTATATCTATCTTATTATAAGTAATAGTTAATACCTTAGATTCGCTCTCTTTAGTATCGTTATATAGTTAAGTAACCTTAGTTATCTAGTATTAAATATCACGTTAATTATATATATCGTATAGAGTATACCTCTCCTTAGTTAAATAAGCTTTTATAATTTTATATAGTAAATAAAAACGTTCGAGTAATAACTCTTTCCACTAGTTTAATCTATAGTTAGGGTCCTTAAGTTCCGCCTTCTTATTAAGTATTAGATTAGCTTAATACTAGTCCGAGGTATATCTTAATAAGGTTTAATATAGGTTAAGGGTAGCTATAGCTAGGTTCCTATTATCTAACTTAATATAGCTATTAAACCTATTAATAAAACGATATATATTTTAATAGATAGTCCTTAAACTACTATTAATATGTATATTATTAACTTCGTTATTATATAGAAGCAGATTAAATAACCTAATTATATTAGTCTTAAAATAAGGAGTACTATACCTAGGTTCTATAACTAACGTGCTAGCTATTACCTATACTACCCCTTCTTTATTTATAGAGAGAAGGAATATAAGAAAGTTATAGCTAACTAAGAACCTATTAGGGTTAGATAACGGTTTAATAGTATCTCTTAGCCTAGCTAGTAGTTAAGGGTATTAATCGCCTTAGCTATTCCTACTACTATAGCTAGGGCTACCTCCTCTACTATTTTAGCCCTCAGGGTTGCTATTATTACCTCTATTACTAGGATCTCTAGGTAATACTACTAGTAGTAGTAGTAATAGAGGAGCGTTCTCTATATGTTTAATATCCTAATTATATCCTTTACCTTTATCGAGGTTTAATAGACTAGCTTCTAGTTCCTAGGTACCTATCTTACTATATTACTTACCCTAGCTATAGGTATTAGGGTAACTTTATAAGTCGCTTAGCTTAGGCGCGAGAGGGCTACTTATTCCTTTTCCTTAGGTTAGGAATAAAGTACTTAATATATCTTTATTTTCTTTAAATAATATATAGAATATATTTAAGCTTAGCTCTAGTATTAATATAATAGTTATATCTTTTAATATAAGTTTAAGAAGTAAGAGTTATAAACTATTTATAAAACTTTATCTAAACTTATAATATTCCTCTAGAGTTAATAGGAGTACTAAGAAAGCTTTAGGGATTATTATTATATTAAGTTTAGATATAGGTTTTAGGATATCTAGCTTATCTATAGTTTTAGCTCTTAGGGTCTTATAGCCTCCCCTCTCTTTATTCTCTTTAAAAGGGAGTATTAGGTCTAGAGTCTAGCTTTATTTAGTCTCTATCTTAATATATCAATTATAATAAGGGAGGTTAAAGCGATATTACTACCTAATAGTATTAGTAAATAGTTATAAGTTAGTTATCTATACCTATAGGACCTTACCTTAAATATATTAAGTAGTCTTATACGCTTCCTTATATAATATTAACTTTTAAATATATCTTTAATAGTTTACTAAATATTATTTAAGGTTCTTATAAGTAATAGCTATAATACTCGCCTTTATAGCTAACCTAAGAAGGGTATACTTAGTCTAGGTAAGTAGCGCGTAGAACTTATTAAGGTATTACTTAAGTACTACTATAAAGTTTATAATAATTAAATAGTTAATAGGTTCTAGGAGGTTAGACTTAAGACCTTCTTTAACCTTATAATTAGAAAGTAGCTTATAGGGTATTATTATTAGAGAGGTTTATTATCTCTTTAGGACGTTCCTTAGTTAAGGAAATCTTTAAGGTTTAATATCTCTTAGGGATATCTCCTAGTTAAGGGAAATAGTAAAGGGTTAAAATCTCTTATTAACGTTTCCTAGTTAAGGGAAAGGGGGAGTTTAGAGGCTTTTAATAATATATAATACCTATAGGCGTTAGCTATTAAAATACTACTTTATATAAACTTAATAGGGTTAGCTATCTATATAGTTAAGTACCTTCCTTAATTATAAGGGATATCCTTAGTTATAAGGGGATATAGCTAACTATTAAGGTCGTGCTACTAATTAATATAGTTTATATAGTAAGTAAAAAATATAAGTAAAAGATCTATAAATTTAGAAGGTTTTCTCCTTAAAGGCGATAAGCCCTTTTATAAGGGTTAACGCGTTTAGGTATATTTAACGCGTTAGACGCGTTAGACGCCCTTAAGCGGGATAACCGCGCTAAGCGCGTTTAGTATTAACTACTCTACTATTATAAAGCTGCTTACTAACTTACTTAAGAAGGATACCTTATTTAGCTAGGAGGAGAAGTAATAAATAGCTATAAATACCTTAAAGATAATACTTATAAGGGCCCTAATCCTTATTACTATAGACTATAGCCCTAAAGAAGGAGATATCTACCTTATAGTTAACACTAGTAATATAGGATAGGGTAGAATCCTAGGATAATTTATTAATAACTAGCGTATAATCTCTTGCTTTAAGAGTAGTACTTAGTTAGAACTAGAGCTATGATATAACGCTAGGAAGAAGGAATTATATAGTATTCTAAAAGCTTTAAAGAGGATATATAATTATATATATAAATAATACTTTATTCTAGAGATAGACGCTTAGATATTAGTTATATAACTTAATAGAGTAGCTATAGACCTCCTAGGAGCCCTTATTATATATTGGATTATATAGATTTAAATATTTCACTTTAAAATATAATATATCTATAATACGTAGAATATAATAGCGGATAGCTTATTATAAAAACCCCGGGGACCTTTTAATATTATTAATAAGAAAGTAGAGGGGGAGATTAACTCCTAGATTAATTTATAGATCTTCTTTATAGATATAGAAGCTATCTCCTTCTTTAATAAAGCTTAATACTATAGTAATAAGTAATATATAGAGGAGGTTCTAGTAGGAAATATAGATATTATTAGTAATATAATAAATATCCTAGATATACTTCTTAATAATTCGCAAGCCTATTTAGTATGCTTTTAATAAATCGCTTACTATTTAATAATATAGAGATACCCTTTAGGAATCTAATTAGTAAGGTATTATAACTTTAAGACTAGAGCGTTAGATTATTATATTTAGAGCTACTTACTTTTTACTATACTAATAAATTAAAAGCTAGTATTATAATAAGTTATTAATAATCCTAAGTAGTAGAAGAAGCTAATTATAAAAGCTTATAAAGAGAGTAGTTATTAAGGTAAGTAAGCTATAGCTAGAAGACTATTTAATTACTATATTAAAGCTAGTATATATATAGAGATTAATAAATCCCTAAAAGGTTACTCTAATTATTAAAAGAGGAGAGCTTAATATATAGATAATATAAGAACCTATAGCTCTCTAAAGGGACTA
>JAVHLU010001687.1:0-26759 GCA_036785755.1 Colletotrichum ledebouriae
AACTTACTAATACGTTTAAGGACCTTAAATAGAATATACTAGTAGCTATACTTTAGGTTTAGTTATCCTAGTAAATAATATCCTAATCCTATCTTAAGGTATACCTAGTCGCCTAGCTTAAAGGTAACGAAATAATATTTTTTATTATACTATTCCTTTATATATAGCTAGGCTATTATAATTCAAATTTTTGCTTCCTCCTAGAAGGTTTTATAATTTATTTTAGGGTTAGTATTACCTAAGATATTTAACGCGTTATTAGTTTTTCTACTATATAGGATTTGGTTAAGTGAATAACTAATAACCTATAAGTAGGCGTTATTAAGGTTATATTAAAGGCTTAGTAGTAATATTACCTAGTTATTATTAACGAGGTTAAGAAAGTAACAAATAGCTAGTTTAATAGTTTGATTTTTACGTTCTAAAATACCGTTAGTTTGCAGGTAACATACTATTAAGAATCTCAATTTAGTATATTATTTAGCCTATAGTGCGGTTTCAAACTTTAAAAGGAACCTTTAGTTATAATTAGATATAACAGCTTTTAGTATTCCCTAGTTACTATACTAGAGGTTATAAAGAAGGAGGCGTCCCTAGTTCTTAGTAGTATATATTAAGTAACCTAGGATAAGAAGAGTTACTTTAGAGAACTTATTAGTTATAATAAGTACTATATTAAGAAGTAGGAAGTTCTCTACTTTATAGCCTGAATATTATAAAGGTATTTCAGGAAGTCTAATAATAAAGTCTATAGTAATTATATAGAAGGGAATAGCTAGTATTAATATTAGCTATATCGCGCTAAGTAGTAGTTAACGTTCTATATTTATAGTTCCGTATTATAGGTAGTTAGCTATATAATTATTAACTTATCGTTTAAGATATAGTATATAAAAGTATTTATTAATAGCTCTCTACGTCTATTCCTTACTAAGGTAATAGTAGTTATTATAAGCTTCTTCGATAAGAGGCGTTACTAACTCCTTTAGGACGTAGAGCCTTTATTTATTAGTATAGGGGTTAATATAGTAAAGAAGATTATTATATATAACGAAGTTAAGGTCTATATTATCTACCCTTTCGCAGAGTATCTTATATACTCTGCTCTAGGACTTAGAGTTAGTATATAATTAAATAAGCTTAGCCTTAAAGTCGTTATTAAGAGATACTTTTATTATAAAGTTAATACCTATTAGTATATTATCCTATACCTTATTAAGTTCTCTAACGTCTTTAATAGGGATTTCTATTATAAGTAGGTATAATAATATATCCGCTATGATATTTAATATTCTAGGAAGATAATAATATACTAGGGAGAATTAGCTAAGATATTCTAATAATAATATAAGTTATAAGTTAGACCTTATCTTATCCTCTAACTATAGCGACGTTTATTTAATAATATTATACGTTACTAAATAGTTAGTAAGTACTATTATAGGGTCTCGTCTGGATAAATATAGTATTAGCTAATACTTCTTTACTACCTATACTAAGTAAGTAACTTCGAGTTTAGTAGGCTAATACTTCTATTTAGCTTAGTTAAGGGCCTTACTAATATAGGCGATTAGACGTATATTAGTATACTTAATAGGGTTATAAGGTTTCTACTTAATATAGTCGGCTAGCTAGAAGATTAGCGTAGAATATCTATATTCCTTTAATAAGTTAAGCTATATAAATAACTACTTATTAGGGTTATAATAGAATAAGGTATTATTTACTATTAAGGCGTCCTTAATATTATTAAAGCTAGCTACTTCTTCTAATATAGGTTTAAAACTTATCTTTTAATAGAAGAGCTTTCTTATAGCGCCTTTATCCTTCCCTTAAGCTTAGGCTTAGGTAAGTAACGTAGTCTTATACTATTAGAGCGGTTAAATATAATACCTATAGCGTAGTATTATATATTATAGAAAACTAGTTATACCTATCTAGTATTTAAGCTAGTAGAGGTTATAGGGGTACTTAATTTTCTTAATAGTATTAATATAGTCTTAAGTATTTGATAGTCTAAAGGTATTAATAATAAAGCCGAGTAGCTTAATAGAAGGATATCTAATAAATAACTTCTTTACTAAAAGTAAGAGTCTAATATCTATAAAGAGTTTAAGAATTATATTAAGGTGCTTAAGGTAGGTATTAAAGTCCTTCGAGGCGATAATAATATTATTAATAAACATATAGGTATATTCTTTATATAGTTATAGGAGTCTATCTATAACGCGTTAAGTATAAGCAGGCGAATTACGGAATCCTATAGGTACTACCTTCGAGCGTTCTTATCCCTAGTAGCTAACTATAGTAAATCGATTATAATATTCCTTCTTAATAAGAAATTAATAGAAGAAGGATTAAGTATTAACTATAGTAATCTATAATTTATTATAAAGGCGTTTAATAACGTCTTATTATAGTAGTATAGGGTATATATTAGGGATTATAGCTTTATTAAGAGCACGTAGGTCTATAACTATATAACCTTTACGCTTACTATTGATAATTCGCTCTATAGTAAATACAGGGGCTCTAAATAGTATAGGTCTAGAGTTACCCTATTCTATATAGTTTTAAGCGTAGAGCTTATCTAAAGTTTTATTAATAAGTTTCTTATTTTCCTTACTAATAGGATAAGGTTATTATCTAATATTTATATTTTACTATCCTTTAATAAGTTCAACCTTAAGGTATTAATCTTTTAGAAGGTTAATTAGTCCTTACTCCTTCTAGATAGCAGGGTAATATAAGATAACCTCTTTAAGGCGTTATATAGCTTTAGCGTCTTAATTATAGATATATATTCCTTCCTTAGTAATAACTACTAGTAAGTCTTTAAGCTTAGTTATACCTATCTTACTATTTAGGTTAATATTCCCCTTATAGATATCTCCGCTATTTAGCGTTATATTATTATTAGTTATACTATAGTTAGTAAGTACTTCCTTATTAGTTAGGTTAGAGATTTCTACTTATTTATTAACTAATAGTTCTAGTAACTAAGCGAGTATTATAAGCTTGCCATTAGAAAGGCTAAAAACGGCGTAATACGTTAGATCCTTATATAACAATATTAAAAAGGCTATTTATAGTTAATTATAAGTCTTTAGTTTAAGGTATCTATTAGACTTAAAAGGCGCTAGGGTTCTAAGCTTAGTACCTCGTTTAATCTTTAATAAGTAAGGAGCGTTATTAATAATAGGAATAAGTAGTGAATTACCTATATATATATATATATATACCCTTCGTGCTTTAGGCTAAATAGAAGGGACTATATTTTACTAATAGTATTTTAATTTAAATAGTAGAGCGATTATATAGCGCGATAGTTATATTTCTTATAGTATATATATTATAAAGCTTTAAAGGGACTTTTAAATAGATATAAGAGGGAATTCGAATATTACTATAGGATATAATTTAGACGTATAATTCTAAGTTTAGAATATTAAGCCTATTAGGTATATTAAAGTCTTACCCTATAAGTAGACTATTATTTAAATATAGGATAAGCTATATGCCTATATAAAGCTTAGCGGTTATTATATAGCTAATAGGTTATTATCCTTATATAAGAATTATAAAGGTTACCTAGGCGATAGTTTTAAGGCTTCCTACGCCTTAGAGCTTAAATACCTTAAGTTCTCTTAAGAGGGTATAGAACTATTATAAGTAGGCTTCGCTTATAACTAAGCAGTTTGCGCTAGTATTAACGCAGATTATAATTAGTAGTCCGTTGCAATAGCCCTAGATAATAATCTTAGCGTACGTATAGTAGTATAAATATATAACTATATATTACTATAGCTTAATAGGACTAATAAGCGTTATATTTAGCTAAGGGGATACAAGGGTCTAATATAAGAAGATACCCTTAAAGTTAGTATATAGCTTAGCGTTATAAAGGTAGGTTTTGCACGAGCGGATTCTAGGATGCTTAAGGAGCGAATTTTAGAAGGAGTTAATATTAAAAATAGGGTACTTATCCTTATATCTAGGGATATAACCTAGAGGGTATTCATAGTAATAAGCAGGTTAAGTAACTAGGTTAATATACTCGGGATTATCTTCCTATTACTCTTAGTTATCCTTATTATTAGTACTAATAACTAAGTCTTCTTTATATAAGTTTAAATACTCGCTAGCTTTAATATACTAGATATAGTTAAAGTCGTCCTTATCTAATGAAATATATACTTCCTTTTCTACTTACTCGCGACTAATACCCTTAGTTATATAGGCTAAAGGGTAACTAGGTAGTTAAGGATACTAAACGCGTTAGCCGGGCTATTTATATTAGTATTTAGGCCTTTATTATTAATTAAACTAAATTTCCTTGCGAGTAGATAATAAGGGTTTAGTAGCTATATTAATAGCTTGCTTTATAGGTCTTAATAGTAATAGGCTAGATATAGTCTCTTTTAAGTTTATATAGTATAGGTAATAAGTAGCTATAGTGCAGCCTACCTTTAAGGTCTCTTTTAGTAATAATTATATTGCTAAGGTTCTTATATAGGTCGCCTTAATAGATAGTTAGATTAATACTTACTAGGATCCTTTAGTAACTATTTAATACTAGCTAGGGACTATCTTCTATAGGCTTGCGATAAACTTATTATAGTTCGTATTACTAGTTAGCTAAGGAATACTAATAACTAGTTCTATATCTATCTTATTATAGGTAATAGTTAATACCTTAGATTCGCTCTCTTTAGTATACTTATATAATTAAGTAACCTTAGTTATTTAGTATTGAATATTACGTTAATTATATATATTATATAAAGTATACCTCTCTTTAGTTAAATATGCTTTAGTAATTTTATATAGTAAATAAAAACGTTTAAGTAATAACTTTTTCTAATAATCTAACCCGTAGTTAGGGTCCTTAAGTTCTACTTTCTCGTTAAGTATTAGATTAATATAGTATTAGTCTGAGGTATATCTTAGTAAGGTTTAATATAAGTTAAGAGTAGCTATAGCTAGGTTCGTATTATCTAACTTAATATAGCTATAAATAGTATTAATAAAGTAATATATATTTTAGTAGATAGTCCTTAAACTACTATTAATATATATATCTTTAACTTTATTATTATATAGAGGCGGATTAAATAACCTAATTATATTAGTCTTAAGTCGAGGAGTATTATACCTAGGTTTTATAACTGATATTCTAGCTATTACCCGTGCTACCCCTTCTTTATTTATAGAGAGAAGGAATATAAGAAAGTTATAGCTAATTAAGAACCTATTAGGGTTAGATAACGGTTTAATAATATCTCTTAGCCTAGCTAGTAGTTAAGGGTATTAATTACCTTAGCTATTACTATTACTATAGCTAGGGCTACCTCCTCTATTATTTTAGCTATTAGGGTTACTATTATTACCTCTATTACTAGGATCTCTAGGTAGTATAAGTAGTAGTAATAGTAGAGGAGCGTCCTCTATATATTTAATATCCTAATTATATCCTTTACTTTTATTAAGGTTTAATAGACTAGCTTCTAGTTCCTAGGCGCCTATCTTATTATATTACTTACCCTAGCTATAAGTACTAGGGTAACTCTATAAGTTACTTAGCTTAGGTATAAGAGAGCTACTTATTCCTTTTCCTTAAGTTAGAAATAAAATACTTAATATATCTTTACTTTCTTTAAATAATATATAGAAGGTATTTAAGCTTAGCTCTAGTATTAATATAATAGTTATATCCTTTAATATAGGTTTAAGAGGTAGGAGTTATAGATTATTTATAAAACTTTATCTAAACTTATAATATTACTCTAGAGTTAATAGGAGTATTAAGAAAGCTTTAAGAATAATTATTATATTAAGTTTAGATATAGGTTTTAAGATATCTAGCTTATCTATAGCTTTAGCTCTTAGGGTCTTATAGCCTCCCCTCTCTTTATCCTCTTTAAAAGGGAGCGTTAAGTCTAGAGTCTAGCTTTATTTAATCTCTATTTTAATATATTAATTATAGTAAGGGAGATTAAGGCGATATTACTACCTAGTAGTATTAGTAAATAGTTATAAGTTAGTTATCTATACTTATAGGACTATACCTTAAATATATTAAGTAGTCTTATACGCTTCCCTATATAGTATTAACTATTAAATATATTTATAGTAGTTTACTAAACGTTATTTTAAGTTCTTATAAGTAGTAGTTATAATACTTACTTTTATTACTAACTTAAGAAGGGTATACTTAGTCTAGGTAAGTAGAGAGTAGAACTTATCTAGGTATTACTTAAGTACTATTATAAAGTTTATAATAATTAAATAGTTAATAAGTTCTAGAAGGTTAGACTTAAGACCTTCTTTAATCTTATAATTAAAAAGTAGCTTATAGGGTATTATTATTAGAGGTTTATTATCTCTTTAGGACGTTCTTTAGTTAAGGAAATCTTCGAGGTTTAATATCTCTTAGGGATATCTCCTAGTTAAGGGAAATAATAAAGGGTTAATATCTCTTGTTAACGTTTCCTAATTAAGGGAAAGGGGGAGTTTAGAGGCTTTTAATAATATATAATACCTATAGGTATTAACTACTAAGATATTACTTTATATAAACTTAATAGGGTTAGCTATCTATATAGTTAAGTGCCTTCCTTAATTATAAGGGACGTCCTTAGTTATAAGGGGATATAGCTAACTATTAAGGTTATATTACTAATTGATATAGTCTACATAGTAGGTAAAAAATATAGGTAAAGGTTCTATGAATTTCAAAGGTTCTTTCCTTAAAGGCGATAAGCCCTTTTATAAGGGTTAACGCGTTTAGGTATATTTAATGCGTTTAACGCGTTCAACGCGTTAGACGCCCTTGAGCGGCATAACCGCGCTGAGAGCGTTCGGTATTATGTCCCTTATTACTATAAAGCCTTAGGCGAGGAAGCTTATAATATAAGGGTATAGGGAATAAAGAGAAGGGTAAGTAATGCCTTAAAGCTACTTAACTACTACTTAAATAACTTTATAATACTATAAGGATAATAACAGAGGATAATAGCGAAGGGATAATACCTAGGATATTATAAATACCCTTAACTTCGCCCTTATAAGTACTACCAACTAAGCTAACTTCCTAGATAGCCTACTAACTAATAAACTTAAGGATAAAAAGAAAGTACTATAAGGGATTACTATAGGTAATACTAGGTACTTATATATATAGGTATATAGGAGTATTTAGGATAATTAGATAAAGTATTAGATAACTTCAAATATACTAGATTTAAGCAATTGAGCGTTAATTGGTAAAGTTAGCGAGTTATATCATATTATACTAAAACTAAAGCGGCGTATTAAATTAACCCCCTAGGCGCGCGCTATAGAGTATAATATATGCGCAAAAGCAGCACGAAATCTAGCTTAAATTAAGTAATATGTACTTTAGCTAGTTTTAGGTAGGAATTCCGCCCGGACCTATATATAGAGATTTTAGGATAGTTATATATTAATTCTAAGTGACTTTTGCACCCTATACCGTATGATTCGATATATAGGAGGGCCCTATACGCGCGCAGCGTATACGCCAGGAAGGATCCTATTAATCTAGGATATTTATAATACCCCCTTAGGTTAGGGTATAGATTCAGACGCATACTAAAGCCAGCGTTTAGGATTACCTAATTAGGAAGTTATAATAACTTTAGGGGTAGAGCGCTAAGGTTTTAAGGGAGTAATGAGGCAGGCTAAATTGATATTATACTAGTTAAGGGAGGGTATCATAATATATAAATAGATCTAGTATATTATATAATACTAGTATATTTATAGAATATCGGGGTACCTAGGATTAGGGTATGAAGACCCCTGTAAGGTCCCCTATAGTAGTCACTATAATATAAGTAAGATTTTTCCTATCCTATAATACTTACTATTATTAGTAATATAGTTATATATTAACTGCAAGTAGCGCCGCACAGCAATAAGCGGGCGCGCGCGTAGTGTAATATTAGATAGTATATAAGTTAGAGGTATTATAAGGATACGAGGGCTTATTTATATATAAATATATATAATAAGAGCACGGGTCGTACTATAATTAGGTATAGGAATAGCTTTGCTTATATAATTATAAATAATGTACTTATTTAACCCCGGTTTCTAAGCCCTAATTATATATAGGATCCTTATTATTATTCAGTAATATAACCTTATAACTTATATATCTTTATAAATATAAATCGCTTATTATAGTAAGTTATTAGAGTAGTAAATCTACTAGTATATAATTAGGTAACGCGATATACTCGCTATATATACTTTAATATATTTCTAAGAAGCCTATAGAGTTACTTATAGTTATAGTAACTATGCTATAAGATACTAGGGTAATAAGGCTCTAAGACGAAGCTATTACTAATCTTTAATATAAGATTATAGAGCTATAATTAGCTTAGTAAAAGAAATATAAAGAGAATAAGGCTCTTTAGTAGTAGTTATAAGAAGTACTTAGGATAAACCTAGCGTTACCTAAGGTTAGTAATAATAATAAAGATACTTTATCTCTAATAGTATTAATACTACTAATAATAACCCTAGCTAGCCTAGCCTATTCGCGCTTTAGGATAAAGGAGGTTAGCTTAGATATTATAATAATAAACGCCCCGCTACTTAGGGAGCTTATTACTATATCTAAACTAGGTATAAACTACTTTAAGTACTTTTAGATAGAGTTCCTAAGGATTACTACTTAAAAAGATCTATAACTGAGATTAAATAGTTAATATAAGTATAAATAGCGCTTATAGTATATAGGGTTACTCTTAGGGTTTACTTAACCCCTATAGGGGATTTTCATATAGCGGCTAAGATATATAATAATCTTATAAAAGGATTACTATTACTTGTAGCGTATATTTAGAATACCTCTAATATATATGAGACTCCTTTCTAGATATATACTAGCGCTAGTATTATACTACGTGGCTAATTATAAGACTAGATATATATAGTAAAGCTTATAAAAAGCGATCAAATAGTATATATATCAGAGTTTAATAAATTATAATATGAATATTAATATGCTGGCGGTGCTATCTTTCCTAAAGATATTGTTTAAGCCTTTATTTAGGGAGTAGAGGACTAATACTACGACTAAGCTATATACTAATAATTAAAGTATTATAAAGGTATTATTAAGTTAGTTAAGGCGCTTATAGTAAATCTATAGGATAAGACTTATATAACTGGTAAAATAAAGGCTATACTTATAACCTAACTAGATAAGATAACTAAGGGAGATAAGAAGGCAGAGCTTAAGAAGGACTAGCAAAGCTATAGTTATTTTAATTATAAGTATACTAATATAATATAGTATTATTATTTTAATTATAGCTCTAAGGATAAGGAATTATTAACTTTATCTAATAATAATAAGAAAATAGATATACTTGAGAAGGAGTTTATAAAGGAGGGCTAGAAAGTAATAGAATAAGTTTACTATACTTTTATAGATTTAAATAACTTCTAGGCGGCTTAGAATAACCTTATAGGATACCTAGCCAGGGTAAACAACTCTATAGAGACTAGATTAGAGGATGTTATTCTAAGGATAGTTAAATATAAGAATAGCGTTTAGCTATAGGATATAGGTATAAATATATATATAATAATAACTTATTATAGTTTAATAATAACGAGTACGTACCTTTAACAATACTACGTGCGATATATATAAGAGGAGGTAATATCTACCCTAAGTATATAAGTATAGTTACCCTATGCTTTAAGAATAGGGAGTTAATATAGCTATAAGACGTTTTATATACGCTAACCTTTCTAGTTAATATATTTAGTAGCGAATAACTATACCTTAGTAGAGGCTACCTTAATAGGAACGAATTAGTAAGTACTAACAAGTAGGTATTTATAACGCTTAGTATTTTAATAGCGAGGTTTTAACCTTAATATTACTGATAAGTAAGATTTGAGAGTATAGGTTATATATGCTCTATAGTAGAGGACTAAATCTAAGCTTTAATACTAAAACTTAGAGTACCTAGGCTTTAGAGACATAAAGAAGATTATTAAGATAATAAAGAGATATATAATTAACCCTAAGTTAGTAGTCCTATAGCTATATAAAATATGCGATCTCTTAAAGAGTTTATAATACTTATTATATATACCTAGGTATTATATAGAGAGGATAGGAGATATTCTTTATATAATTATTAGAGAGGTAAAGCTAGTGAAGTATTTTAAATACTTTCTACTAGTTAGAAATAATAAAACGCGCTTTAAAGCGATTATTTGTATAAATATAAAGGATACGCTAGCGTGCTAGTTATAAATATATCTCTAATGATAGAAGAACGCCTTGAGTATAATTATAGAGGTTATCTACATAAATAATAGAGGGGAGTTAATAGTAACTTACCTTATAGCTATATTGTAAAATAATAAAATGAAAGTAGAGTCTTTACTATTATATATATATAAATAGAATAGTATTATAGAGCGTATAATTTAAATTATATTAAATAAGGTGCGCACTTTAAGTAATATTTCAAGGTCCTAGTAGAACTATAGCTATTTCTACGTATAGTTGTAGTTTATATTATTAACTACTCCTTTATTATAATAGTACTAGGTAAAACGCTTATTTAGGCGCTTTATAATAGGTTATTAAGCCTAGGAGGAGACTACGTTCCTAATATAAGTTAGCTAAGGGTAATTAGAAGTATATATTTCGCTTATATTAGTTCTAAGGTATAAGTAAAGAGCGAGAAGATTATTATATAGGCTAAGAAGGGTATCCTTATTAGTTATTATAGAGACTAGGCGTATAGGATATAGGTACTAGAATAGGATAAGATTATTATCCGCTTTAACATTATCTTTTATAAACCTAACATAGAGCTAGTAGAACGATATCATATATTACTACCTAGTTAGGGCTTATAGTTATAGCGCTATACTTATAGTATTATAGAGTAGATATAGTAAGTATATCTATAAATTAGAGAGACTGACCTTCTAGAAGAGAACTATATAATATTTACTTATATTATAGCTTTTATATAAAACCCCCTTAGAGGAGGTATATTAGAACTATCCCTATAGCCTTACCTAGACCTGAAAACTATTGCTAAAGTATAGAATAGACTTATAAATGATTAGAAGTTATAAGTAGAGGTAGTATTTAATAAGATATATACCTTATTTAAGAAGGGAGTTTTATAGTTTATTAATAAGAACGAGGCGCTAAAAGGCCTCTACGTATTAGCTACGTAGGCATAGAAATATAAGAAGGCTTATAATACACTTATAAAGCATAGAGTATAGATCGTAGTAAGGGGCTTCTTATAAGTCCCTAGGCGCGGCTTTACTTAGATATATATCTTAATATTATAAATAGTATTATAGTAGATCCTACTAGTATATATATATAAGAAGGGGTATCCTATATAATAATAGGACTTTATTAGCATATACTTAAATAGAGAGCTAGAGGGGGTAGTATATATTGAGTTCGGAATTACGCCGCAGCCCCTTCGCAAAAAGACTATAACAAATTCACCTAGTTCGCAGGTATAATTCGGGAAATACTATATAGGTATTTTAACCTATACCCTCTACTAGTTAAGTAGAATAATATAGGAACCCTATACGTTCCTACTACTTATAAGTAAACCCTCTGAATATTATAAAGTTAGACGCGCGCTGCACTAGGGCTAATTATATTAGAGTTAAACGGGCTACTAAGGCTCTTATAGCCTAGAAACGCCCTCGCTAAACCTTCTAGTAAGGTAAAAGCTACTATATAAGATAACTTCTTAACCTAAAAGGTTAACCTTCTAGTAAGGTACTAAAGGTAAACGCTACTATATAAGAGGTAACTCCTTAACTAAAGAGGTCTTTCCTAAGAGGTTCTTATAGCTAGAAGCATAAGAAGCTCTACTACGAGCAGGGCCTTATACCTCTCCCTCTTCCTTATCCCTTAACTATATTAGTACTAAACCCTATATATAAAAACGCTAAGCTTATACGAGGTACGCCCTTTAATACTAATAATATATACCCCCTACTTACGTAGGGGGGTAAAAACCCCGCACTACGCAAAAAAGTCGCGACCACGCTAAGTTATTAAAACTATTACTTTTTAATAAAACTATTATTTATTAATAACCTTATTTAAATAATAAATAATAAAAGCTAGAGCTGTCCACTCATATAACTTTTATTATAATATTATAGCCTCTGGCCACTGGATAGTGATTTTACCTGCTCAAGTGCAACAGAACTTCTAACTCCGCGCCTCCTAAAAATACATAGCCTTCGGTCACGTAATTATAACTCTCCTAACTATAGCCGCACTTATACGTACCCGTTATACTAGATAGCCTCACGATCTTTAACTTTATATTAATAATAACATAGTTTTTAATTATTTAAACTACGAAACTATTGACTTTTCCTCTTATATACTACCCGCGCTGCTAATACCGCCTCTAATACCGCTTTATCCGCTAGAAGTCGTTACTATCTTTATAGTCCTCTTATTCGATCAGGTTAGCTAACGCCTTTATAGTAGCTATGCTATCGTTAGTACTGCTCTCTCTATATTAAAGCAGTTAGTATAAGCTATACTTACCAACGTTCGCCTAGGCTACCTAGGCTACCTCTACCTTAGTAATATAGAGGACCTGCTTAAAGAAGGGCTACTCTATAGGGTATATAACGACCTACTAAACTTCTATTACTAAGTTTACTTACTTAGATCTAATACTATTACGCCTTATAGAGTCCCCTATAGGGGTATTAAGGTAAGCCCTCTTAAGAGCTATACTAATAATATGCTCTCTATATATAGCGGAGTAGTTAATAAAGGAGCGGGTTTTATTAATTATATTAAGGCTGAACTCTCTAGTAATCCCCTCTATATTATTTATACTAAAGGGTATACCTCGCTTAGGCTTAGTATATTTATATATAGGGTTTAGTACTAATATAGTTAAGGGATAAGGATAAGGACAAGGGAGAGGTATAAGGCCCTGCTTATAGTAGTAGAGCTTCTTATATTTCTAGCTATAAGAACCTCTTAGGAAAGACCTCTCTAGTTAAGGAGTTACCTCTTATATAGTAGCGTTTACCTTTAGTACCTTGCTAGAAGGTTAACCTTTTAGGTTAAGGAGTTATCTTATATAATAGCTTTCGTAGTACCTTGCTAGAAGGTTTAGCGAGGGCGTTGCTATAAGAGCCTTAATAGCCCGTTTAGCTCTAATATAATTAGCCCTAGTGCGGCGCGTATCTAACTTTATATAAGGGTTTGCTTACGAGTAGTAGGAATATATAGGGTTCCTATATTATTTTCCTTAACTAGTAGAGGGTATAAGTTAAAATACCTATATAATATTTCCCGAATTATGCCTACGAACTGGGCGAATTTATTATAGTCTTTTTGCGAAGGGGCTGCGGCGTAATTCCGAGCTTAATTATAATATTATATATCGATTAGAAAAAGCTCTTCACTATAACTTAACTAGAATAGTATCGTTACTTACTATATATAGAGCCTCCTAACGCCTCTATATGAAAGGGGGGGTTAATATACTATAGCTGAGTTCGCTAGTAGCCTTAAAATAATTACTATCCCCTTTAATACCATAGTATCTCGACTAATAACCCGGCGCCGGCGTTAAAGTTACTAGCACTATTAATAGTAGTAGCTCTAGCTCTAGAATAACCTTATTATTATTATTGGAGACCTCTTTATTAGTATTATTAAGGTCGTTAAGAAGGTCGAGGTTAGGTTTAAGGCCTGCTAAGAGTAATACTACCTCTATAAGGGCATTAATAATATTAATCTCTCTAAGAGGATAGTGGAAAGGGCTAGAACCGATAGGAACTAGAAAGACAATAAACAACATAGCTCTACCTATAAACAGGTAAGAATATCAAAAAGTAGGCTTAAAAGATATATAGAGTAATTCGCAGATCTAATTAAAAGAGATTATTTAAATTAGGCGCTAATTCGCTAAGAAAATACTAAAGAAAACGAGGTATAGGATTATTAAGGTACTAAATGTGATAATATATATGCTATACTAAAGTCTACTACGCTCCTCTCCTCTACGCTCTACTCTATAGTCTTCCTATAATAGGTCTATATACTAAGGGAGTTTTCTAAAAGTTATATAGCTAAGTTTATCTTATTCTATTCTAATTATCCCCTCAAGACTCTTTATAATATTATAAAGGAGAGTCTTAAAAGATAAATAAAACTACTTTATAGAAATAGTAAATAAACTCTATTTATAGATCTAATCTATTAATAATATCTTCTAGGTAAGCAATCTTATTATTAAGAAGGTCCCTTAGGTTTAACTATCTTCTATTATAAGTTATATCTTAATAATAGCTTTACTACCTCTTCCTCTTTATTATACTCCTTATCCTATTCTAATCCTTAGTATAGCTAAAACTACCCGCCTTACTACGCTAGGCGCGAGAAGCTATAATAGTACGCTCCCTTAGGTATATTCTATTTAATTTAATCCTACTAGTTAACTCTCTACTAGACGTAGTTTATATAGCTATAGTTATACTTATTTAAAGGACTTAGCCTCTTAGGATACAATAGTATATCTATAAGTATAGTTCTTAGGCGTAGCTTAATAGTTATACTACGACTTAGTATTTATAAGACTTATAACTAAAGCTAATACCTAAGGTATTTAAGCTTATTATCTAGGATTTTAAATAAAGCAGACCTAGATAATACTAATAGTCTATAAATAAGTTAAGGAATATCTAATATAGGAGATAGTATAATATTATTATTATTTCTAAAGTCTATTATATTACTATCTATAGGTAAAGGGGTAAGAGGGTATAAAGGGAAGAAAGGTGCTTTCTTAAAGTCTTCTTAGCTTAATAGGATATCTTATAGAGCTATATTACTATTAATAGTTAAGTTATAGAACTCTATAGTAATTATAGATATATATTAAGTAACTAAGGGGATTTTAGAGTTAAAGAATAATACGCTATTACTTAAGGTTATACTACTAAAACGTGGAGATAGTAATCCTTCTTAAATTAGAGCTCTAGCTTATTTATTATACTAGAGGCTATATATAAATTTATCCCTCTACTAAACTAAATTAACTATATAGGTATTAATTAATAGGAGCTTTCGGAGTTATAGAGGGGCTCCTATCTTATAATACTACGTATTAAGGTCCTATATAGCCTTAATAAAGCGCTAATTGCTATTCTGGTCTTATATAGAGTTATAATAGAAGTAGTAGCTAGTTAACTAGTCTATAAAGATCGCAGCCTAGTAATAATTACTATAGTTTAGTAGAAAGAAAGCCCTAGTAATATCCTAAAGATTCTTTACTTCTACTCTTTTAGGCTCTATAGAAGCCTTATTAATTTCTTTCCTAAGCTACTAGGCTAGTTTATAGATTAGGGTATAGATATTACGAGGGTACCCCTTAATTATAAATATAAAAAGGGCTATAACCTCTAAATTATCTAACTCCTCTTATCCTATTAGCTTCCCTTGCGTATTATAAAGGTCTAATAAATATTCTACCTAGGCTAAACTTATAATAAATAGCTCTCTTCTATACTAGGTTATTAAATAATTTATAAATTCTTAGTTCTATTATATATACTAAAGGGCTATTAGTACGGGCTTATCTTTATTTAATATAGGGTTCCCTTTAGGTCTTATAGTATTAAATACTACTGAGGTATTAAGAGGGTTAAATATAATATCTCTTAAGGTAGTAGGGGCTAAGTAGGGCGATATAGATAGTTTTATAGATCTAGGGTAATTAAGATACTTTATAAAGTTAGCTAGTTATTATAAGTTATAATCCCTCTTCTACTTCTTATAGTTATTAATTCTTTTTATATTTATAATCTTTAGTTCCTCTAATAATCCTTTCTCTCTATCTAACTCTTCTAAATTAATAAAAACTATTAGACTAGTTTATAAATTAATATCCTTAGGTATTAGTAGGTTAATATCTATCCTATCTAGAGAGGAAACCTCTAGAGTTATAAATTAAGGGATATACTTAGCTATTTAATCTTTAATATCTTCTTAAGCTATCCTTTTCCTAATATCTTTATCTCTTAATTTAAAGTATTAACTATATAGAATTCTATCTACCCTTAGTTAGGTCTAGTATCTTTTAGGAGGTATTTTATTAGTAAAAGCCTTTAATAAATAATTAATCTAAGCTTAATACCTTATCTTAATAGGCTTTTTTAGAGGTACTAGGCTTTTAATCTATATAAAAGACCTAAGCTAATTAATAAAGTAGAGACTAGAGGCTTATAATAAAGGGTTTATATATTAAAGTTCTATTAGGTATAGCTATCTTATTAAAACTTCTTTAGCTTTATATCTTAGTAAAAAGCTCCTTATAATTAGTATTAGAGTTTATAGTTATCCTTTAGCTCCTCTCCTTAACTACTAATTATTATAAAACTAGTTTCTCCTATCTTAAAAGTTAATTAGTAGACCTATAATAACTACCTTAGTAGACTTAGGCGCTTATAAATAAATAAGGAGTATATTAGGGGACTTAGCTTTAATTTAAGTAACTATAATATCCCTTATATCTCTATCTTTAAAATCGTCTTCTATACCTCTAACTACCTTATAGTAGAGTAGTTAGCTAGGCCTAGTAAGCCTTATAATATAGCAAGGAACTACTAAGATATCCTTAGTATATATTAGAGTTACTATTTTAAGTATACTAATAGTATTAAATATACTAGCTATAACTTACTATAAGTATAAAGGGCGAATTATCTTCTCTACTACTTCTAAGGTCTTATTCTAGCGCTTAATAAGGATATATTTTTAATATTATATTAAAAGGGTCTATCTAACTAGGGATATTATCTATCCTAAGTAGAGGGCGCGTACTATATTTAATTAGCTAAGGCTAGTAATTAAGCTTATTAGGAGGTCTAAAGCCTAGGATATCTCTATTATTTTATCCCTATATTTAAAACCTACTTATACTTAGTTTATTAGGTATAAGGTCTATTAAAAGTCTAATTTTAAGAATAAGAAGGTTTAACGATCTTAACTCCTAGATCTATATATCTAACACTTTATTATTATAAAAAATAACTTTCCCTATTATAATATATTAGGAGTAAAGTTAATAAGGGGAAAGTATAAGTAATTTATAGATTAAAAAGCTAAATAGAAGTAATATTTAAAGAGAAGGAGGAGCTATAGCGTAGTAGTTAATATTATATAATTAGTAAATAAATTAAGTTTAAAAGTAAATAATATATATATAGGGGAGAGAGGAACTGGAGAGCTCGAGGGGTAAGGGGTATATTTTTATATCTACTAATTACTTTAATAATATAGTAATTTATTAGTAGCCTATAGAAGGAATAATTAACTCTCCTCCCTTACCCTCTTTAGCTTTAATAAAATAAAATCAACTTAGGGTAAAAAACATATAATAAATAGAATAGTAAATTAGAGTAGTTATATATAGGGAAAGAATAAAAGAAATAATAGTTAGTAGTAGCTATTAAAACGAGTAGCCTAGTTATAAATTAAATAAATATCCTCCTCTATCCTCTATTATTAACTTCTCCTCCTATAATAACTACCTTTAGCTAGCTACTTTAATCTTTATTTACCCCTTTATACTTTCTTTCTTATATCTATAAATTATATCTTCTTATTATAGCTAATTATAACTTCCTTATCTTAGGTATTAAAAATACTAATTAACCTCGCCCTTATTATCTCCTATTAGTAGTAACCCTTTAGGTCCTTAGTCCTAATATCCCTATACCTAAAATAAAGAAAAATAATATACCTCTTTTTATTTAATACTCTAGTAATTAACTTTAGGTATTCCTTCCCTTCTTTTTAATATCCCTATACCCTCTAGCTAATAATTATAATTCTTAAGTAGCTATAAGACTTATTTAGTTTTAACTTAATATCCCTAGTAACAAATACTTAGAGGTAGCCTTTATACTATAGATATTCTCTAATAAGACTACTAAGGTAATATAGCTAGCTTTCTAGAAGGCTTATCTTAGTAAATAGGATTTTAAATAAGTATTTAGAGTAATTAAGAGGTCTAGAGAATTCTACTATTAAGTTTTTATCTATACCTCTGCTACTTTCCTTGCTAGCTTATAGGAGATAAAGGCCTTTTAGTATATAGTAGCTATATATAGTTTATTTATTTAATCCTAAGGTAGTTATAATATAGTACCCTATATTTACTATAAAGAGCAGGCCTATACTACTAGGAACCCTACGACTAGTATTTATATCTATAAACTATACTTTAAGTATATCTTAATACTAAGTACTCCTTATACTAACTACTTCTTCTATGAAACTTAAGAGAGTTACTTATATAATAATCTAAGTATCTATAAGCGCTATAAGTATATAATTAAGTATAATAATAAGGTAAGGAGGAGTAGAGAATTCAATAGTATTAAGGAGATCCTATAGTCCTAAGTTCTAGTAGATATTATAGTTATAACTATAGCTAAGTTTAACTCCTTACTCCTTTATAATAAATACTATTAATAAGCCTAGGAATATTACCTTAAAGCTAGGTTTATATACTCTTATTACCCTTTTATAATAGAGCTACCTCTAGAGTTCGACCTTATAGAAATCATAAACTACTTAGGGCTTTACGTTACAAATTAAGGCAGGAAAACAGGGTTTCTAGATATATTTATATAGTATATAAGGGGGGGGTAAAAAGAAAAAAAAGATAACAAAAAGCTAGTTAGGTTTTAATAAGAAATCGAGGTAAATAATATATAAATAGGTTTATAAGGCTAAAGTTAAAGCATATCTAGGTATAAAATCAATATAATCTCTTTTATAAGTATCTATCTCTTTTTCTTTAGCAATAGGTAATCTAATATTAGTAATAATCTTTTCTAAGAAAGGGGGGGGGGTAAGAAAGGTCTACTAATATCCCCCCTAAGGGGCTTAATAACTACGATATTAATACCCTCTTTCCCTTTCTCTTCTTCTCTCTTATCTTTAGGTTATTAATCTCGTATTCGTTTAGCGAGGAGGGGGGCTTTAGTATTATTATTAGAAGGTTAAAGATCTTATACTTCCCTAGGCTTAATAACCCTACTATAACTACTAATAGATATTAAAGTTATCTAGGCTATTATTATATTAAATAGTAATAAGGGGGCGTGCTTTAAATAAGTAGGGAGTTATTAATACTATCTCTTACCCTTATCCCTAAAGTTTAAGAATATTATCCCCAGAATCTTAAACTTATAAACTAAGAGATAAAAGGAAAGGAAAATAAGAATAGGTCTATAAGTTATTAATTAAAATAAGTTATAATAAAGAAAACCCTATATATCCCCTAGATCCTCTATCTTAATATACTTCTTCTCCTTCTCCTTTATTATCTTAGGAATCTTAATAACTAGTTATTATCTAGCTTTTAAAGCTTTAATTACTTTCTCTAAATCCTTTAAATACTAGTTTAATTATACTACTAATTATAATAAATCTACCTCTTTCTCCTAATTACTTTCCCTAGATATTATTAGTTCCTCCTCCTCTTTTTTATATATATAATTATTTTACTCTTTATTCCCTAGTACTAAGAAGACTTTTACTAGGTTTCTTTCTAAATAAGATCTATAAATCTCTAAATTACTTAGTTCCTAATACCCTTTAGGAGCTTAAATATATTTATAAAGTCGATTCCTACTAAACGTGATACCGAACGCGCTTAGCGCGGTTATCCCGCTCCAGGGCGTCCAACGCGTTTAACGCGTTAAATATACCTAAGCGTATTAACCCTTATAAAAGGGCTTATCGCTTTTAAAGAAAAAACCTTCGAAATTTATAGTAGTTTTTACCTATCATTTTCGCCTACTTCGTGGACTATATTAATTAGTAGCACGACCTTAATAGCTAGCTATATCCCCTTATAACTAAGGACGTCCCTTATAATTAAAAAAGGTACTTAACTATGCGGATAGCTAACCCTATTAAGTTTATATGAAGTAGTATTATAATAGTTAATACCTATAGGTATTATATAGCATTAAAAGCCTCTAAGCTCCCCTATTCACTTAACTAGGAGATATCCCTAAGAGATATTAAACCTCGAAGATTTCCTTAACTAAGGAACGTCCTACTAAAATAATAAACTTCTAATAATTATACTTTATAAGCTACTTACTAATTATAAGGTTAAAGAAGGTCTCGAGTCCGTCCTTCTAGAACCTATTAACTATTTAACTATTATAAACTTCGTAGTAGCGCTTAAGCGATACCTAGATAAGTTCTATATACTACTTACCCCGACTAAGTATACCCTTCTTAGGTTAGTAATAAAGGCGAGTATTATAGCTATTACTTATAAGAACTTTAAATAATACTTAATAAACCGCTATAGATATATTTAAAAGTTAATATTATATAGGGAAGTATATAAGACCGCTCGATATATTTAAGGTAAGGTCTTATAGGTATAGATAACTAACTTATAACTATTTACTAATACTATTAGGTAGTAATATCGCCTTAATCTCCCTTATTATAATTAATATATTAAAATAGAGATTAAATAGGGCTAGACTCTAGACCTAATACTCCTCTTTAAAGAGGATAAAGAGAGGGGAGGCTATAAGACCCTAAGAGCTAAAGCTATAAATAAGCTAGATATCCTAAAACCCGTATCTAAACTTAATATAATAATAATCCCTAAAGCTTTTTTAATACTCCTATTAACTCTAGAGGAATATTATAAGTTTAGACGAAGTTTTATAAATAGCTTATAACTCCTATCTCTTAAACCTATATTAAAGGATATAACTACTATATTAATATTAGAGCTAAGCCTAAATACTTTCTATATATTATTTAAAGAAAGGAGAGATATATCGAGTATTTTATTCCTAACCTAAGGAAAAGGAATAAGTAGCCCTCCTATACCTAAGCTAAGTAACTTATAGAGTTACCCTAGTACTTATAGCTAGGGTAAGTAATATAGTAAGATAGGCGCCTAGGAACTAGAAGCCGGTCTATTAAACCTTAATAAAAGCAAAAGATATAATTAAGATATTAAACGTATAGAGGACGCTCCTCTACTATTATTACTACTTATACTACCTAGAGATCCTAGTAATAGAGGTAATAATAGTAACCCTAAGGGTTAAAATAATAAAGGAGGTAGCCCTAGCTATAGTAATAGTAATAGCTAAGGCGATTAATACCCTTAACTACTAGCTAGAATAAGAAATATTATTAAACTATTATCTAACCCTAATAAGTTCTTAGTTAGCTATAACTTTCTTATATTCCTTCTCTCTATAGATAAAGAAGGGGTAATATAGGTAATAGCTAGAACGTTAGCTATAGAACCTAGGTATAGCACTCCTCGATTTAAGACTAATATAATTAGGTTAATTAATCTACCTCTATATAATAACGAAGTCGAAGATATATATATTAATAGTAGTTTAAGGACTATCTACTAAAATATATATCGCTTTATTAATATAATTAATAGCTACGTTAAGTTAGATAATAAGAACCTACCTATAGCTACCCTTAACCTATATTAAACCTTACTAAGGTATACCTCGGACTAGTATTATACTAATCTAATACTTAATAAGAAGGCGGAACTTAAGGACCCTAACTATAGGCTAGACTATTAGAAAGAGTTATACTCGAACGTTTTTATTTACTATATGAAATCGCTAAAGTATATTTAACTAAGGAGAGGTATACTCTATATAATATATATAATTAATATAATATTAGATACTAGATAACTAAGGTTACTCGACTATATAAGGATACTAAAGAGAGCGAAACTAAGGTATTAACTATTACTTATAATAAGATAGATATAGAACTAGTTATTAGTATTCCTTAGCTAACTAGTAATACGAACTACGATAACTTTATTATAAGCCTATAGAAGATAGTCCCTAGCTAGTATTAAATAGTTACTAAAGGATCCTAGTAATTATTAGTCTAACCCTCTACTAAGGCGACCTATATAGGAACTTCCGCGACGCGATTATTACTAAAAGAGACCTCGAAAGTAGGCTATATTATAGCTACTTATTACTTATACTATACGAACCCGAAAGAGACTATATCTAGCCTATTACTATCGAGACCTATAAAGCAAGCTACTAATATAGCTACTAAACCCTTATTATCTACTTATAAGGAAATTTAGTTTAACTAATAATAAAGGCCTAAATGCTAATATAAATAGCCCGGTTAATATATTTAGTATCCTTAACCGCCTAGTTACCCTTTAGCCTATATAACTAAGGGTATTAGTCGCGAGTAAGCAGAAGAGGAAGTATATACTTTATTAGATAAGGGCGACTTCGACTATATTTAGTATATTAAGGCTAGCGAGGATTTAGACTCATATAAAGAAGACTTAGTTATTAGTATAGATAACGAGGATAACTAAGAGCTATAGGAAGATAATCCTAAGTATATTAACCTAGTTACTTAACCTACTTATTACTACGAATACCCTCTAGGTTATATCCCTAGATATAAGGACGAGTACCCTATTTTTAATATTAACTCCTTCTAAAATTCGCTCCTTAAGGATCCTAGAATCTGCTTATATAAAACCTACTTTTATAACGCTAAGCTATATGCTAACTTTAAGGGTATCTTCTCATATTAAACCCTTCTATCCCCTTAGCTAAATATAACGCTTATTAGTCCTATTAAGCTATAGTAATATATAGTTATATATTAATACCGCTATATATACGCTAAAATCATTATCCGAGGCTATTATAATAGACCGCTAATCGTAGTCTATATTAATACTAGCGTAGACCGCTTAGTTATAAGCAAAGCCTACCTATAATAGTTCTATATCCTCTTAAGAGAACCTAAGGTATTTAAGCTCTAAAGCATAAGAAGCCTTAAGACTATTACCTAGGTAACCTTTGCGATTCTTATATAAGGATAATAACCTAATAGATATATAATAACCGCTAAGCTTTATATAGGTATATAGCTTATCCTATATTTAGATACTAGTCTACTTATAAGGTAAGACTTTAATATACCTAATAGGCTCGATATTCTAAACTTAGAATTATATATCTAAATCATATCCTGCGATAATATTTAAATTCCCTCTTAGATCTATTTAAAAGTCCCTTTAAAAGTTTATAATATATATACTATAAGAAATTTAACTATTACGCTATATAATCGCTCCGCTATTTAAATTAAGATACCTTTAGTAAAATAGAGTCCCTTCTATTTAGCTTAAAGCACGAAGGGTATATATACGCGTATATAAGTAATTTACTACTTATTCCTATTATTAATAACGCTCCTTACCTATTAAAGATTACAAAAGGTACTAAGCTTAGAACTTTAGCGCCCTTTAAGTCTAATAGATACCTTAAACTAAAGACTCGCGATTAACTATAAATAGCTTTTTTAATATTATTACGCAAGGACCTAATATATTACGCCGTTTTTAACCTTTCTAATTATAAGCTTATAATACTCGCTTAGCTACTAGAACTAATAGTCGATAAATAAGTAGAAATCCCTAACCTAACTAGCGAGGAAGCGCTCGCTAACTATAGCATAACTAATAATAATATAACGCTAAATAGCGGAGATATCTATAAGGGGAATATTAACCTAAATAGTAAGATAGGTATAACTAAGCCTAAAAACTTACTAGTAGTTATTACTAAGGAAGGTATATATATCTATAACTAAGACGCTAAAGCTATATAACGCCTTAAAGAGGTTATCTCGCGTTACCCTGCTATCTAAAAGGACTAAGGACTAATTAACCTTCTAGAAGATTAATACCTTAAGGTTAAACTTATTAAAGGATAGTAGAATATAAATATTAGCTAATAACCTTATCCTATTAGTAAAGAAGATAAGAGCCTTATTAATAAAACTTTAGACGAGCTCTACGCTTAAAACTATATAGAATAGGGTAACTCTAGACCTATACTATTTAGAGCCCCTATATTCGCTATATAGCGAATTATAGATAGTAAGTATAAAGGTCGTATAGTCGTAGACCTATATACTCTTAATAAAGCTACTATCCCTAATATATACCCTATATTACTATAATAAGACGTTATTAAACGCCTTTATAATAAGCTATAGATTACTATAGTTAACGCTTAATCCTTCTTCTATTAGTTTCTTATTAAGAAGGAATATTAAGATCGATTTACTATAGTTAGCTACTAGGGATAAGAACGTTCGAAGGTAGTACTTATAGGATTCTATAATTCGCCTGCTTACGCTTAACGTATTATAGATAGACTCCTGCGACTATATAAGGAATATACCTATACGTTTATTAATAATATTATTATTACCTCGAAGGACCTTAATACCTACCTTAAGCACCTTAACGCGATTCTTAAACTCTTTATAGATATTAGACTCTTACCTTTAGCGAAGAGGTTATTTATTAGATATCCTTCTATTAAGCTACTTAGCTTTATTATTAATACCTTTAGACTATTAAATACTTAAGACCGCGTTAATACTATTAAAAAAATTAAATACCCTCGTAACCTCTACTAACTTAAGTACTAGATAGGCGTAACTAGGTTTCTATAATATATAATACTACGCTATAGCTATTATATTTAACCGCTCTAATAGTATAAAACCACGTTACTAGCTAAAACCTAAGCTTAAGGGAAGGATAAAAACGCTATAAGAAAGCTCTTCTATTAAAAGATAAGTTTTAAACCTACGCTAGAAGAAGTAGCTAGCTTTAATAATATTAAAGACGCCTTAATAGTAGATAACGCCTTATTCTACTATAACTTAGATAAGTAGTTATTTATATAGCTTAACTCGTTAAAGGAATATAGATACTCCGCGCTAATCTTCTAGCTAGCTAACTATATTAAATAGAAACCTTATAACCCTATTAAGCGTATTAATATATATTTAATCGCTTATATTAGTAAGACCCTTAACTAAGCTAAATAGAAGTATTAGCCTACCGAACTTAAAGTAGCTTACCTAGTATAGGTAGTAAAGAAGTATTAGCTAATACTACGTTTATCTAAACGAGACCCTATAATAGTACTTACTAACTATTTAGTAATATATAATATTATTAAATAAATATCGCTATAGTTAGAGGATAAGACGAGGTCTAACTTATAACTTATCTTATTATTAGAATATCTTAGCTAGTTCTCCCTAGTATGCTATTATATCCCTAGAATATTAAATATTATAGCGGACGCGTTATTATATCTACTTATAATAGAAATCCCTATTAAAGACGTTAGGGAACTTAATAAGATATAGGATAATATACTAATAGGTATTAACTTTATAATAGAAGTATCTCTTAATAATAACTTTAAGGCTAAACTTATCTAATTATATACTAACTCTAAGTCCTAGAGTAGAGTATATAAGATACTCTATAAAAAGGCAGATAATATAGACCTTAACTTCGTTATATATAATAGTCTTCTTTACTATATTAACCCCTATACTAATAAATAAAGGCTCTATATTCTAAAAGAGTTAATAACGCCTCTTATCGAGGAAGCTTATAATAACTACTATTACTTTAGTAAGGAACGGATATAGAGAGCTATTAATAAACACTTTTATATACTATATCTTAAACGATAAGTTAATAATTACGTAGCTAACTACCCCTAATATAGAATAATAAATATAGAACGTTAACTATTACTTAGCGCGATATAGCTAATATTAATACTAGCTATCCCCTTCTATATAATTACTATAGACTTTATTATTAGACTTCTTAAAATACCTCTATAGTATTTAGGCTATAAAGTAGAGAACTTTCTACTTCTTAATATAGTACTTACTATAACTAATAAGTTCTCTAAAGCAACGCTCCTTATCCTAGGTTACTTAATATATACTACTAAGATCTAGGGATACCTCCTTCTATATAACCTCTAGTATAGTAACTAGGGGATACTAAAAGCTATTATATCTAATCGTAACTAAAAGTTCCTTTTAAGGTTTTAGACCGCACTATAGGCGGAATTATATACTAAATTAAGATTCTTAACTATATATTATCTATAAACCGATAGTATTTTAGAACGTAAAAATCAAACTATCGAACTAGCTATTTATTACTTTCTTAACCTCGTTAACGATAACTAGGTAATATTACTACTAAGCCTTTAATATAACCTTAATAACGCCTACTTATAAGTTATTAGTTATTTACTAAACTAAATCCTATATAGTAAAAACACTAATAACGCGTTAAATATCTTAGGTAATACTAACCCTAAAATAAACCGTGAAATCTTCTAGGAGGAAGTAAAAGTTTTAATTATAGTAGCCTAGCTATATATAAAGGAATAGTATAATAAAAAATATCGTTTTATTACCTTTAAGCTAAGCGACTAGGTATACCTTAAAATAGGATTAGGATATTATTTACTAGGACGACTAAACCTAAAGTATAGCTACTAGTATATTCTATTTAAGGTCCTTAAACGCGTTAGTAAGTTAGTATACCGCCTCGATATTCCACCTAATATAAATATTTACCTAGTTATATCTATTATCTAACTTATACTAGTACTAGCTCCTAGTAGTAACCTATTTAACTACTAAGATAACTACTAAGGCCTAGTTAATATTAAGGAAGATAATAATATTTATTAGCTTAAAGTATATAAGTATTTTAAGATTAAAAGTATTCTTAAGAAATAAA
>JAVHLU010001688.1:0-26729 GCA_036785755.1 Colletotrichum ledebouriae
TAAGCTAGAGCTCTAATTTAAGAAGGATTACTATCTCTATATTTTAGTAGTATAACCTTAAGCGATAGCGTATTATTCTCTAACTCTAAAATCCCCTTAGTTACTTAATATATATCTATAATTACTAAAGAGTTCTATAACTTAACTATTAATAGTAATATAGCTCTATAAGATATCTTATTAAGCTAAGAAGACTTTAAGAAAGTACCTTTCTTCCCTTTATACCCTCTTATTCCTTTACTTATAGATAGTAATATAATAGACTTTAGAAATAATAATAATATTATACTATCTCCTATAATAGATATTCCTTAACTTATTTATAAATTATTAGTATTATCTAGGTCTATTTTATCTAAAAGACTAGATAATAAGCTTAAATACCTTAGATATTAGCTTTAGTTATAAGTCTTATAAATACTAAGTCATAGTATAACTATTAAGCTATACTTAAGAACTATACTTATAGATATATTATTATATCCTAAGAAGCCTAGTCCTTTAAATAAGTATAACTATAGCTATATAGACTATATTTAGTAGAGAGTTAACTAGTAGGATTAGATCGAGTAAAATACGCCTAAGGGAGTATATTATTATAACTTCTCACGCTTAGTATAATAGGGCGGGTAATTTTAACTATACTAAGGATTAGAATAAGATAAGGAGTATAATAAAGAGGAAGAGGTAATAAAGCTATTATTAAGATATAACTTATAATAGAAGATAGTTAAACCTAAGGGACCTTCTTAATAATAAGATCGCCTGCCTAGAAGATAATATTAATAGATTAGATCTATAAATAGAGTTTATTTATTATTTCTATAAAGTAGTTTTATTTATTTCTTAAAACTCTTTTTTATAATATTATAAAGAGTCTCAAGGGGATAATTAGAATAGAATAAAATAGACTTAGCTATATAACTTTTAGAAAACTCCCTTAGTATATAGACCTATTATAAGAAGACTATAGAGTAGAGCGTAGAGGAGAGGAGTATAGTAGACTTCGGTATTAATATATTATTATAATTAGTACCTTAATAATCCTATACCTCGTTTTTTTAGTATTTTCTTAGTAAATCGGTACCTGATTTAGATAATCTCTTTTCATTAGATCTATAAATTATTCTATATATCTTTTAAACCTACTTTTTAATATTCTTACTCTTTTATAAGTAGAGCTATATTATTTATTATCTTTCTAGTTCCTATCGGTTCTAGCCCTTTCTAATATAGAGAGTAGAGCTATATAATATAACTACCTTTAAGGTACTAATTAACTACTAGGGGCTTAAATACTTTATAAAGAAGTAGTACCTTATAGAGCGCTAGAGCTAGTAAGTAGAGGAGCTATCTTAGTATAATCTTATTATTAAATACTACTCTAATAAGGAAGTAATAGCCCCTAATACCCTCTCTTAGAGAGAGTAGGATATACTATAAGGGTAGGATAATAAATAGAAGTAGGAGAGGGTCTTATAGCTAATACTAAACTACGCTTACTCTTATAGGGACCCTATAGTTAGCCCCCTAGTAAGGAGAAGTTAGAAGGGCTATACTAATATCCTAGATATTATAGTCTTTAATAGTAACCCTAAACTATAAGCGCTATAGCTAGAAACTATAAAGAAGAATATAATATATAAGGCTATATACTATATAGTTACTTATTAGCTTTAGAGCTTCTTATTAGATATAAAAGCTAAGGTTTAAATTAGTAAGTATAATATTAATAATTAGGGGAGACTAATATTTAGGGGGAGGTTATAAGTACTTAGCGGGGAGGATAATAATAACTTACTAGGGGAGCTCTATATAAAGATTATTTAATAGAGCTATAACTTAAGTATAACTACTTACCTAAGCTATAATAGCACGCTAGAAATAATAAGCTAGTAGTTCTATTAGCTAGGATAATTATAAATAATATAGAGATTTATAAGGAACTATAATATCTATAGAGGGATATATATCTAGAGGTAAGCTAAGAGGGGCTTCCTAAAGCCCCTACTAATACCTACCTAGTTATACTTAGACCTCTTAATAAACTTTATTATAAACTTACTACTTATAAAGGATAATACTAGCTAATACTTATAAGTTATAGTAAATAGGCTAGGTAAGTTAGTAATACTAGAGGAGATAGATATTATAGAGGTAGAAGCTTATACTTACTAGTTCTTTACCTCCTACTTCTAGTTCTATAAGTTCCTATATAGTATTATTAATAATTAAGGGTTTAACTAAGTAAGCTATTTCTAGGCTATATTCTACTACCTTACTAATATAAGGAGGCTATTAAGTACTATATACTACTTATAGACTAATAGTAGTATTAAGAGGTAGAACTAGGAGATATAAGCTATCCTATAGGTATTTATAACCTAGGTATAGGATAGCTAGGGGTAGCTCCTACTTATTACTTAGCTAGCGCTTTATAATAAGGTTAGTAATATAACTAGGCTCTCGCTATTCTTCTTAAAATATAAGTACTATACTAACCCTATATTTATAGTAGATAATATAATAGAGAAAGCCCCCTCTAGGGATATAATAACTACCCTCCTAGTAATAAGGCTATAAGAGGTAGTAGACTTTATCTAAGTAAGTATTATAGCTATTTAATAATATAGCGAGGAGAATATAAATTAGTATAGGATACCTATAGAGGAATAATAAGTAAGTAATAAGGTTTAGCTTTTAATAGCTAATTATAAGAGCCCTAGGCTTAATAAGAAGCTATTATAGTTATACTATAAGTATATTATAGTTAGAGTCCTAAGCCTATATATTATTAAGGTAGATATATCTAGTAATATCTACTTAAGGTTTTATATAAACCTCCTCTAGAGGGTACTAGAGGACCCCTTACCTATATAAATAAGGATAGACCCGTAGCTACTATTAATTATAGCTAATAATAGTGAATTTAAATAGCGCGTAGAGGAGATATATATAATATAATAAAAGGTAGTTAGGCGAGGGTAGAGGTATAAGGTCCTAGTTAAATAAGAAGGGTATATAGAGCTTACCTAGGAGCTTATAGAGGCTATTATAGATACTACTATAATAAATAGATATAAAGCCCTATATAGGCTAGTTATAGATAATAATAGCGACCTAGCTTATACCTAAGGGGGGACTAGCTAGGAGGGGGGATAGTATTATAAGCTATGCCTAGGTTAAGCCTACCTAAGCTTTTACCTAGGTTTACTACCTTAAGGAGCTACCTAGGGCTTACCCGGGGCCTACTTAGTTATTCCCTATAAACTAGTAAAATCTCTACTAGAGAGGAAAACTTCCCCTTTTCCTCTTTAGCTTAAATAAATAGTATTATAGCGACCTCTTATTAAATAAACTCGGGTCTAACCCCTTATAATAAGCTATATAAGGCCTCTAGCTACTGCATAGTGATTTTACCTGCTTAAGTGCAATAGACCTTCTAACTCCGCGCCTCCTAACAATACATAGCCTTCGGTCACGTGATCCTTTCCTAACTATAGCTATACTTATACGTGCCTATAGCCTCACGATCTTTAACTTTATATTAATAATAACGTGGTTTTTAATTATTTAATAGACTATGAAACTATTAACTTTTCCTCTCGCATACTACCCGCGCTGCTAATACCGCCTCTATTACTACTTCGTCCGCTAGCTATGCTATCGTTAGCAACGCTCTCTCTATTAGTCGGCGCAAGCCATACTCACCGACGTTCGTAGGTTACTTTACTATAATAAGTATTCTATATCAGCTTATAACTCAGAAGCCCTAATAGGCCTAGGCTACCTAGGCTACGTCTGCCTTAGTAATATAGAGGACCTGCTCAAAAAAGGGCTACTCTATAGGGTGCATAACAACCTGCTAAACTTCTACTACTAAGTTTACTTACTTAGCTCTAATACTATTATACCTTATAGAGTCCCCTATAGGGGTATTAAGATAAGCCCTCTTAAGGGTTATACTAATAATACGCTCTCTATATATAATAGAGTAGTTAATAAAGGAGTAGGTTTTATTAATTATATTAAGGCTAAACTCTCTAGTAACCCCCTCTATATTATTTATATTAAAAGGCGTGCCTCGCTTAGGCTTAGTATATTTATATATAAGGTCTAGTATTAATATAGTTAAGGGATAAGGATAAGGATAAGGGAGAGGTATAAGGCCCTACTCGTAGTAGAGCTTCTTATACTTCTAGCTATAAGAACCTCTTAGGAAAGACCTCTCTAGTTAAGGAGTTACCTCTTATATAGTAGTATTTATAGTATCTTTAGCACCTTGCTAGAAGGTCGACCTTTTAGGGTAAGGAGTTATCTTATATAGTAGCTTTGCTATAAGAGCCTTAGTAGCCTATTCGGCTCCGATATAATTAGCCCTAGTATAGCGCGCGTCCGACTTTATATAGTGATATTTAGAGGGTTTGCTTGCGAGTAGTAGGAATATATAGGGTTCCTATATTATTTTCCTTAACTAGTAGAGGGTATAGGTTAAAATACCTATATAGTGTTTCCTAAATTATACCTGCGAACTAGGTGAATTTGTTATAGTCTTTTTGCGAAGGGGCTGCGGCGTAATTCCGAGCTTAATAAGCTATATAATAATATTCTTATTATTATTAACTAGTTTATAAAATACTCCCTATATATCCCTACTAGGGAGTTACTTATTACTAATAGGTTAGCTACGCTATTAACTAAATACGTCTTCCTTATATTTAGGCTCCTAGAAGCTATTATATCTAATTGAGGCGTATGGTGGCTTTCACCTTGCTAGAAGGTTTAGCGAGGGTGTTGCCACGAGAGCCTCAGTAGCCCGTTCAGCTCCGATATAATTAGCCCTGGTGCAGCGCGCGTCTGACTTTATAATATTTAGAGGGTTTACTTGTGAGTAGTAGGAATATATAGGGTTCTTATATTATTTTCCTTAACTAGTAGAGGGTATAGGTTAAAATACCTATATAATATTTCCCGAATTATACTTACGAACTAGGTAAATTTATTATAGTCTTTTTGCGAAGGGGCTGCGGCGTAAAACCGAACTTAATATCTAATTAAGTATTACTATTTACTAATAACTTCTAGTCTAAAGTATACTACTTACTAGTTATTAAGAGGAAGATTAGTACTGCTTTTTATTCCTAAACTAATAGCTAAATAGAATGCTAGAACTAGAGTATTAAGTACTTTTTAAGGACTTTCTATAATATTAACTAGGATAACTAGGTAATATAGCTCGACCTAGCTTAATTTATTTATAATAACTCCTATTATAAAGCTACTAACATATTACTTACTAAGCTACTAATAAGATATTCCCCTTATAGACCTAATAATATTAAACCCTAGTTAAAGGGTTTAGTCCTAGTAATATATAAGAGAGTCTATAGCCTACTTACCTAGAGGTTAGCTATTACTAACTTACTCTAGAAATATAATAAAATATATAGTAAGTTCTATAATTAGAGGAGGACTCCTATTATTTTTATTATAGGAGATCTTATATTACTTTTAATAAGAAATATTAAGTAGAGGTAGCCCTCTTATAAACTTTCTAATAAATACCTAGGCTTATTTAGAATCTAATAAGTAATTAAGAGAGAACGAGTATATAAGCTATAGATTAATAAAAAGTATTAAATTTATAATATTTTTATACCTATGTAATTAGAACCCTTTTTTAGCTTAGCTATTTTACTATGAGATATCCTAATTAATAATAATAATAACGTTTATATAATAAACTATATTATTATTTATAGAAGCCCTAGATATAACTATTAGTACCTTATTAAATAAAAGGGCTATAGCGAACTAGATAATTTATAGGAGCTATAATATAATATATTAATAGACTTATAAAATAATTCTAAAGTCTAATTATAAGTAAAAGTATTATAATCCCTATATAATTTAATAAATAACTTAATAAGTAACTAGTAATTAGGTAGAAATAGAGTATATTAGCTAGGTATCTTAATTTACTAGCCTAAAAGCCCCTAATAAGGCGAAAAGAGACTAGAAAAACGCCTAAAAGTAACTATATACTACTTAGAGGTTATTAGTAGCTTACTAGGGGCGCTCTTAGAAATTTTATATTTACTAAGCGCTAGCGCTCTCCTCGCCTAGGACTAGTTATATCCCTTTTAATATTATTATCTCTTAAATAAATAAATAGAGTAATAAATAGAGTAATTAGAACCTTATAATATTACTTTAAGTTAGAAATACTAACTAGAGGAGTATTAATAAGGTACTAGTAGAGATTAAGTTAACTTATTACTTTACTATAAGCTTTATTCGCCCCCTTAGTATACTTAGCGTATATATCCTATACCTCTAGCTACTAGCTAACTAATTACTCTATCTCGGCCTCTGGCTACTGCGTAGTGATTTTACCTACTTAAGTGCAACAAACCTTCTAACTCCGCGCCTCCTAACAATACATAGCCTTTAGTTATATGATCCTCTCCTAACTATAGCTATACTTATACGTGCCTATAGCCTCACGATCTTTAACTTTATATCAATAATAACGTGGTTTTTAATTATTTAAACTACAAAACTATTAACTTTTCCTCTCGCGCACTACCCGCGCTACTATTAAATACCACCTCTATTACTACTTCGTCCGCTAGCTATGCTATTATTAGTAACGCTCTCTCTATTTAGTATAAGCTATACTTACTAATATTTAAGCCCTAAGGGGCCTAGGCTACCTCTGCCTTAATAGTATAGAGGACCTGCTTAAAGAAGGGCTACTCTATAAGGTATATAATAACCCGCCTAGCTTTTACTACTAAGTCTACTTACTTAGCTATAATATAATAGCAAGTATCCCCTCTAGGGGTATTAATAAGAGCCCTCTTAAGGGCTATATTAATAATATACTCTCTATATATAATAGAGTAATTAAAAAAGGAGTAGGTTTTATTAATTATATTAATACTAAACTCTCTAGCGAGCTCTTATATATTATTAATATTAAAGGGCGTACCTCGCGCGGGCTTAGCGTTTTTATATATAGGGTCTAGTACTAATATAGTTAAGGATTTATTATAGGTTAGATAAGGAAGAGGGAGAGGTATAAGGCCCTGCTCGTAGCAGAGCTTCTAATGCTTCTAGCTATAAGAACCTCTTAGGAAAGACCTCTTTAGTTAAGGAGTTACCTCTTATATAGTAGTATTTATAGCACCTTTAGTACCTTACTAGAAGGTCGACCTTTTAGGTTAAGAAGTTATCTTATATAGTAGCTTTCGCAGTACCTTGCTAGAAGGTTTAGCGAGGGCGTTTCTAGGCTATAAGAGCCTTAGTAGCCTATTTAGCTCTAATATAATTAGCCCCGGTATAGCGCGTATCTAACTTTATATAGTAATATTTAGAGGGTTTACTTATAAGTAGTAGGAATATATAGGGTTCCTATATTATTTTCCTTAACTAGTAGAGGGTATAAGTTAAAATACCTATATAGTGTTTCCTGAATTATGCCTGCGAACTAGGTGAATTTGTTATAGTCTTTTTGCGAAGGGGCTGCGGCGTAATTCCGAACTCAATTACTCTATCTCTAGGTAGTAGTAGTAGAGCTCCTTATATTACTTATATAATAACTTAGTTTATTTCTTAGCCTCCTTAGCGAGGCGCTACTAATACCTAGCTATATCCTCTAAAGTAACTACCTAGTAGTTCTCTATTTTTATAGAGATCTTAGCCTCCTTAGCCTTATACTTCTTAGGCGTTATAATAGCCTTATTCTTCTTAATTTAGAGGGCTTTTTTAACTATAAGCTAAGTAATAAGGATCTCCTCTTAAAATATAATTAGATATTAATAGTACAGTACTAGGGAGGTACTAGGGAGCTACTAATACCAAACGCGCTTAGCGCGGTTATCCCGCTTAAGGGCGTCTAACGCGTTTAACGCGTTAAACGTACCTAAACGCGTTAACCCTTATAAAAAGGCTTATTACCTTTAAGGAAAAAACCTTTGAAATTTATAGAATTTTTACTTATAATTTTCACCTACTATATAGACTATATTAATTAGTAGTATAACCTTAATAGTTAGCTATATCCCCTTATAGCTAAGGATATCCCTTATAATTAAGGAAGGTATTTAACTATGCGGATAGCTAACCCCGTTAAGTTTATATAAAGTAGTATCGTAGTAGTTAATACCTATAGGTATTATATATTATTAAAAGCCTCTAAACTCCCCCTTTCTCTTAACTAGGAAATATTAATAAGAGATATTAACCCTTTATTATTTCCTTTAACTAGGAGATATCCCTAAGAGATATTAAACTATAAAGATTTCCTTAACTAAGGAATATCCTAAAGAGATAATAAACCTCTAATAATAATACCCTATAAGCTACTTTCTAATTATAAGGTTAAAGAAGGTCTTAAGTCCGACCTTTTAGAACCTATTAACTATTTAATTATTATAAACTTTATAATAGCGCTTAAGTAATACCTAGATAAGTTCTACGCGCTACTTACCCTAACTAAGTATACCCTTTTTTAGTTAGTAATAAAGGCGAGTATTATAGCTATTACTCGTGAGAACTTCGAACGATATTTAGTAAACTACTATAGATATATTTAAAAGTTAATACTATATAAGGAAGTATATAAGACTACTTAACGCGTTAAAGATAAGGTCCTATAGGTATAGATAACTAACCTATAACTATTTACTAATACTATTAGGTAGTAGTATTACCTTAATCTCCCTTACTATAATTAATATATTAAGATAGAGACTTAATAGAGCTAGACTCTAGACCTAACGCTCCCCTTTAAAGAAGATAAAGAGAGGGGAAGCTATAAGACCCTAAGAGCTAAAGCTATAAATAAGCTAGATATCCTAAAACCTATATCTAAACTTAATATAATAATAATTCCTAAAACTTTCTTAGCACTCCTATTAACTCTAGAGGAATATTATAAGTTTAGATAAAGTTTTATAAATAGTTTATTACTCCTACTTCTTAAACTTATATTAAAGGATATAATTACTATATTAATACTAAAGCTAAGCCTAAATACTTTCTATATATTATTTAAAGAAAGTAAAGATATATTAAGTACTTTATTCCTAACCTAAGGAAAAGGAATAGGTAGCCCTCCTATATCTAAGCTAAGTAACTTATAGAGTTACTCTAATACTTATAACTAAGGTAAGTAATATAGTAAGATAGGCGCCTAGGAACTAGAAGCTAGTCTATTAAACCTTAATAAAGGTAAAGGATATAATTAGGATATTAAATATATAGAGGACGCTCCTCTACTACTACTACTACCTATACTACCTAGAGATCCTAGTAATAGAGGTAATAATAGTAACCCTAAGGGCTAAAATAATAAAGGAGGTAGCCCTAGCTATAGTAATAATAATAGCTAAGGTAATTAATGCCCTTAACTACTAGCTAGGCTAAGAGATACTATTAAACTATTATCTAACCCTAATAGGTTCTTAGTTAGCTATAACTTTCTTATATTCCTTCTCTCTATAGATAATTAAGGGGTAGCACGGGTAATAGCTAGAACGTTAGCTATAGAACCTAGGCGTAGTACTCCTTAATTTAAGACTAATATAATTAGGTTATTTAATCCGCCTCTATATAATAACGAAGTTAAAGATATATATATTAATAGTAGTTTAAGGACTATTTACTAAAATATATATCGTTTTATTAATATTATTAATAGCTACGTCGAGTTAGATAATAGGAACCTAGCTATAGCTACCCTTAACTTATATTAAACCTTACTAAGGTATACCTCGGACTAGTACTATACTAATCTAATACTTAATAAGAAGGTAGAACTTAAGGACCCTAACTATAGGTTAGACTATTAGAAAGAGTTATTACTCGAACGTTTTTATTTACTATATAAAATTACTAAAGTACGTTTAACTAAGGAGAGGTATATTCTATATAATATATATAATTAACGTAATATTTAATACTAGATAACTAAGGTTACTTAACTATATAAGGATACTAAAGAGAGTTAATCTAAGGTATTAATTATTACTTATAATAAGATAGATATAGAACTAGTTACTAGTATTCCTTAGCTAACTAGTAATATAAATTACGATAAGTTTATTATAAGCTTATAGAAGATAGTCCCTAGCTAGTATTAAATAGTTACTAAAGGATCCTAGCGAGTATTAGTCTAACTATCTACTAAGGCGACCTATATAGGAACCTCTATAACGCGATTATTACTAAAAGAGACCTTAAAAATAAGCTATACTATAGCTACTCGTTACTTATATTATATAAACCTAAAAGAGACTATATCTAGCTTATTACTATTAAGACCTATAAAATAAGCTATTAATATAGCTACTAAACCCTTATTATCTACTTATAAGGAAATTTAGTTTAACTAATAATAAAGGCCTAAATACTAATATAAATAGCCCGGTTAATACGTTTAGTATCCTTAACTACTTAGTTACCCTTTAGCTTATATAACTAAGGGTACTAGTTATAAGCAAGCAGAAGAGGAAGTATATACTTTATTAGATAAGAGCGACTTTGACTATATCTAGTATATTAAGGCTAGCGAGGATTTAGACTCGTATAAAGAAGACTTAGTTATTAGTACTAATAACGAGGATAACTAAGAGTAATAGGAAGACGATCTTAAGTATATTAACCTAGTTACTTAACCTACTTATTACTATAAATACTCTCTAGGTTATATCCCTAGATATAAGGATAAGTACCCTATTTTTAATATTAACTCCTTCTAAAATTCGCTCCTTAAGGATCCCGGAATCTACTTATACGAAACCTACCTTTATAACGCTAAGCTATATACTAACTTTAAGAGTATCTTCTTATATTAGACCCTTCTATTCCCTTAGCTAAATATAACGCTCGTTAGTCCTATTAAGCTATAGTAATATATAGTTATATATTTATACTACTATATATACGCTAAGATTATTATCCGGGGCTATTATAATAAACTACTAATCGTAGTCTGCGTTAATACTAGCGCAGACTGCTTAGTTATAAGCAAAGCCTGCTTATAATAGTTCCGCACCCTCTTAAGAGAACCTAAGGTATTTAAGCTCTAAGGCGTAGGAAGCCTTAAGACTATTACCTAGGTAACCTTTATAATTCTTATATAAGGATAATAATAAAATAGCTATATAATAACTACTAAGCTCTATATAAGTATATAGCTTATTCTATATTTAGATACTAGTTTACTTATAGGGTAAGACTTTAATATACCTAATAGGCTCGATATTCTAAACTTAGAATTATATATCTAACTCGCATCCTGCGATAATATTTAAATTCCCTGTTAGATCTATTTAAAAGTCCCTTTAAAAGTTTATAATATATATGCTATAAGAAATATAACTATTACGCTATATAATCGCTCTGCTATTTAAATTAAGATACTATTAGTAAAATAGAGTCCCTTCTATTTAGCCTAAAGCACGAAGGGTATATATACGTATATATAGGTAATTTATTACTTATTCCTATTATTAATAACGCTCCTTACCTATTAAAGATTAAAAGAAGCACTAAGCTAGGAACTCTAGCGCCCTTTAAGTCTAATAAATACTTTAAACTAAAGACTTATAATTAACTATAAATAGCCTTTTTAATATTATTATATAAGGATCTAACGTATTATACTATTTTTAGCCTTTCTAATTATAAGCTTATAATACTCGCTTAGCTACTAGAACTATTAGTTAATAAATAAGTAGAAATCACTAACCTAACTAGTAAGGAAGCGCTCGCTAATTATAGCGTAACTAATAATAATATAACGCTAAATAGTAGAGATATCTATAAGGGAAATATTAACCTAAATAGTAAGATAGGTATAACTAAGCCTAAAAACTTACTAGTAGTTATTACTAATAAAGGTATATATATCTATAACTAAGACGCTAAAGCTATATAATACCTTAAAGAGGTTATCTCGCGTTACCCCGCTATCTAGAAGGACTAAGGACTAATTAATTTTCTAGAAGATTAATACCTTAAGGTCGAACTTATTAAAAGATAATAGAATATAAATATTAGATAATAACCTTATCCTATTAATAAAGAAGATAAGAACCTTATTAATAAAACTTTAGATAAGCTCTATACTTAAAACTATATAGAATAAGGTAACTCTAGACCTATACTATTTAGAGCCCTTATATTTGCTATATAGTAAATTATAAATAGTAAGTATAAAGGTTATATAATTATAAACCTATATGCTCTTAATAAAGGTACTATCCCTAATATATACCCTATACTACTATAATAAGATATTATAGCCTCTAGCTACTGCAGAGTGATTTTACCTGCTCAAGTGCAATAGACCTTCTAACTCCGCGCCTCCTAATAATATATAGCCTTCGGTCACGTGATCCTTTCCTAACTATAGCTATACTTATATATACCCTACTAGATAGCCTCACGATCTTTAACTTCATATTAATAATAACGTGGTTTTTAATTATTTAATAGACTATAAAACTATCGACTTTTCCTCTTGCGCACTACCCGCGCTGCTAATACTACCTCTATTACTACTTCGTCCGCTAGTCCTCTTATTTGATCGGGTTAGCTAACGCCTTCGTAGCTATGCTATTATTAGTAATACTCTCTCTATATTAAAGTAGTTAGCGTAAGCTATACTTACTAACGTTTAAGCCCTAAGGGGCCTAGGCTACCTCTACCTTAATAGTATAGAGGACTTGCTTAAAGAAGGGCTACTCTATAGGGTATATAATAACCCGCCTAGCTTCTACTACTAAGTCTACTTACTTAGCTATAATATAATAATAAGTATCCCCTCTAGGGGTATTAATAAGAGCCCTCTTAAGGGCTATATTAATAATATGCTCTTTATATATAATAGAGTAGTTAAAGAAGGAGTAGGTTTTATTAATTATATTAATACTAAACTCTCTAGTAAGCTCTTATATATTATTAGTATTAAAAGATATATTTTATATAGGCTTAGCGTTTTTATATATAGAGTCTAATACTAATATAATTAAGGGATAAGGATAAAGAAGAGGGAGAGGTATAAAGCCCTACTTATAGTAGTAGAGCTTCTTATACTTCTAGCTATAAGAACCTCTTAAGAAAGACCTCTTTAATTAAGGAGTTACCTCTTATATAGTAATATTCGCAATACCTTGCTAAAAGGTTAACCTTTTAGGTTAAGGAGTTATCTTATATAGTAGCTTTTACCTTTAGTACCTTGCTTAAAGGTCGACCTTTTGGGTTAAGGAGTTATCTTACATAGTGGCTTTGCTACGAGAGCCTTAGTAGCCTATTCGGCTCTAATATAATTAGCCCTAGTGCGGCGCGCGTCCGACTCTATGATATTTAGAGGGTTTGCTTATAAGTAGTAGGAATATATAGGGTTCCTATATTATTTTCCTTAACTAGTAGAGGGTATAGGTTAAAATACCTATATAGTATTTCCCGAATTATACTTATAAACTAGGTGAATTTGTTATAGTCTTTTTGCGAAGGGGCTGCGGCGTAATTCCGAGCTTAATAATAAGATATTATTAAACGCCTTTATAATAAACTATAGATTATTATAATTAACGCTTAATCCTTCTTCTATTAATTTCTTATTAAGAAAGAATATTAAGATTAATTTATTATAATTAGCTACTAGGGATAAGAACGTTTAAAAGTTATACTTATAGGATTCTATAATTCGCCTGCTCACGCTTAACGCGTTATAAATAGACTCCTACGACTATATAAGGAATATACCTATACGTTTATTAATAATATTATTATTACCTCGAAAGACCTTAATACCTACTTTAAGTACCTTAATATAATTCTTAAACTCTTTATAAATATTAGACTCTCGCTTTTAATAAAAAATCTATTTATTAGATATCTTTCTATTAAGCTACTTAGCTTTACTATTAATACCTTTAGACTAGTAAATACTTAAGACTATATTAATATTATTAAGAAAATTAAGTACCCCTATAACCTCTACTAGCTTAAATACTAGATAGGTATAACTAGTTTCTTATAATATATAATACTACGCTATAGTTATTATATTAAACTACTCTAATAGCGTAAAACTATATTACTTACCTAAGCCTAAGCTTAAGGGAAGAATAAAGGTACTATAAGAAAGCTCTTCTATTAAAAGATAAGTTTTAAACCTATAATAGAAGAAGTAGCTAGCTTTAATAATATTAAGGACGCCTTAATAGTAGATAATACCTTATTCTATTATAACCCTAATAAGTAGTTATTTATATAGCTTAACTTATTAAAGGAATATAGATACTCCGCGCGAATCTTCTAGCTAGCTAACTATATTAAATAGAAAACCTATAACCCTATTAAGTATACTAATATATATCTAATTACTTATATTAGCAAGGCCCTTAATTAAGCTAAATAGAAGTATTAGCCTACTAAACTTAAAGTAGCTTACTTAGTATAAGTAGTAAAGAAGTATTAGCTAATATTATATTTATCTAAACGAGACCCTATAATAATACTTACTAACTATTTAGTAATATATAATATTATTAAATAAACGTCGCTATAGTTAGAGGATAAGACGAGGTCTAACTTATAACTTATATTATTATTAGAATATCTTAGCTAGTTCTCCCTAGTATATTATTATATCCCTAGAACGTTAAATATTATAATAGACGTATTATTATACCTACTTATAATATAAATCCCTATTAAAGATATTAGGGAACTTAATTAGATATAGAATAATATACTAATAGGTATTAACTTTATAATAGAAGTATCTCTTAATAATAACTTTAAAGCTAAGCTTATTTAATTATATACTAACTCTAAGTCCTAGAGCAGAGTATATAAGATACTCTGCGAAAAGGTAGACTATATAGACCTTAACTTCGTTATATATAATAGTCTTCTTTACTACGTTAACCCCTATACTAATAAATAAAAGCTCTATATACTAAAAGAGTTAGTAACGCCTCTTATTAAAGAAGCTTATAATAACTACTATTACTTTAGTAAGGAATAGATATAGAGAGCTATTAATAAATACTTTTATATACTACGTTTCAAACAATAAGTTAATAATTATATAGCTAACTACTTATAATATAGAATAATAAATATAGAACGTTAACTACTACTTAGCGTAATATAGCTAATATTAATACTAGCTATTCCCTTCTATATAATTACTATAGACTTTACTATTAGACTTCCCGAAATACTTTTATAATATTTAAGCTACAAAGTAGAGAACTTCTTACTTCTTAATATAATACTTACTATAACTAATAAGTTCTCTAAAATAACTCTTCTTATCCTAGGTTACTTAATATATACTACTAAGATCTAGGGATACCTCCTTCTATATAACCTCTAGCGTAGTAACTAGGGAATACTAAAAGCTATTATATCTAATCGCAACTAAAAGTTCCTTTTAAAGTTTTAAACCGCACTATAGGCGGAATTATATACTAAATTAAGATTCTTAATAATATATTATTTATAAACTAATAGTATTTTAGAATATTGAAATCAAACTATCGAACTAGCTATTTATTACTTTCTTAACCTTATTAATAATAACTAGGTAATATTACTACTAAGCCTTTAATATAACTTTAATAACGCCTACTTATAAGTTATTAATTATTTACTAAACTAAATCCTATATAGTAAAAATACTAATAATGCGTTAAATATCTTAGGTAATACTAACCCTAAAATAAACTATAAAATCTTCTAAGAGGAAGCGAAAATTTTAATTATAGTAACCTAGCTATATATAAAGGAATAGTATAATAAAAAATATTATTTTATTACCTTTAAGCTAAGTGACTAGGTATACCTTAAGATAGGATTAGGATATTATCTACTAGGATAACTAAACCTAAAGTATAGCTACTAGTATATTCTATTTAAGGTCCTTAAATGTATTAGTAAGTTAGTATACTACCTTAATTTTCTACTTAATATAAATATTTACCTAGTTATATCTATTATCTAACTTATACTAGTACTAGCCCCTAGTAATAACCTATTTAATTATTAAGATAATTACTAAGGCCTAGTTAATATTAAGGAAGATAATAATATTTATTAGCTTAAAGTATATAAGTATTTTAAGATTAAAAGTATTCTTAAGAAGTAAACCCTTATATAAGGAAAAGTATAATATCTAGTTAAATAGAAAGGTTACCTACTAATATATACTATTTAGATAGATAAAGACGCTATAAATATAGATAAACTTATTACTATATTTAAAAGTAAGGAATAAGAGATAGAATAGCTCTATAAATAAGTATAAGCTTAAAGGCCTATCTAATAGGGCGTTAAACTAGTATTAGAGCCTAGTAAAAGACTACTAAGGCGCTTAAGAGGAAGGCCTTATAAGAACCTAGTAAAAAAATATAATATATATTATAAATAAGGAATACGCTACTTAAAGCGCTTTAAATAGATAAGTAGATTATAAAGAGTATTATAACTAAGGCTTTATTATAAAATAAAGATATTTAGCGCGCTTAGCACGTCTAAGAACTTTACCCTAATAATAATAATATTTATATCTATCCTATTAGTAAAGATAACTACGCTTATTATACCTTCCCTCTTAAACTCCTTCTACCCGTAGTACTATAAGAAAGTTTATAAATATAACCGCCCTCCTCGCTAGAAGGTTAATCCCTACTCTTACTTAACTAATAAGAAAAGTCAGCGCTTAAGTATATATATATAAAATAAATTTATATTACTAGGTAACCCTATTAGTTATTACTACCGCCTTTACCTACTTAGTATTAAGCGTATTTTTCCCTTTATATATATATTTCGCTAAAGAGTATTAACGCCTTTAACCTTATTACTATACTATTATTATACTTATATATCTCCCTTTATTACTAGTATCCTCGCCTAGATATTAAGGAATCTTACTTACGCTCTACGTTATTATACGCTTAGCGCTACTAGAGTAACCTATATTATATATACCTAGGTATTACTTTATTATAAATAGATAACGCTCTAAATATAAAGACGCTAAGTATATTACTCTTAATTATATTCGCTACTACCTACTTAATATTAAGATCCCTTATAATAGGCCTAGATATTATATTTATAACTAAGAAATCTTTAAGCGCGCCTTTAACTAAGAGACCTAATATTATAAAACTAGTTATACTATTTCTAATACCCTATTTGTTATATACTTAGATACTAATACTTACTTAGTTACTTAACTACTATTTATAAACTAAATTAAGTTCTACTACTAATTCCCTAATACTATCTTAAATATTAAGTAGCTATCCCTCTATAATACTATATAAAACTCTCTTAAATATAACCTATACTATACTACTAATATTACTAGTACGCCTATTTCTATTAATTCTAGAGAGGCCTTAAGTAGAGATAATAAACCTATTACTACTAAATATAACTAAGCTAATAAAACTATTAATACTAATTAGTCTAAACTATCCCTTAATACTAGCTAACCTAACTAAGCTATTAACGCTACTAAATATATTAAACCTTAACTATTAACTAATATTATTATAACTAGTACTAGATTAACTCCTATTACTTAGAATAAGACTAATAAGATAGCTACTCCTAAGAAGTAAGCTACTAGTATTAGCACCCCTAATACGATAGATATTATTAAGGCTATTAAGGGAATATAAGCCTATAGTAAACGTATTAGCTATATTACTATACTACTTAATAGATATAAGGAGACCTAGATCGCCCTAACTATAGCGCTCTCTAAGGGTTATATTACTAATACTAGCACTATTACCCTTAACCTAGGCTAATTTATTAAGTTAGCTACTAATAAGTTTAAGTTTATTATAGTAACTATTCCCTAGGGACTAATATAAGAGAGCCTAGGCTTCTTTAGCCTAGAATAATACCTTATTATTAAGTTATCTACTAAGTATATAGCATTAGCTACTAGCCTAGAGGATCGCCCTAATATTAACCCTTCCTCTAATATTAGCCCCTTTAATACTATTTATACGCCTAGCTTTACTAAGACGCCTAATACTACTACTAGTATTAAAGAAGATCGTTATTATAAACTAGTAATCTAGCACTTATATCGCTAGCCTCTATTACCTTACTTATTCTTATATAAAGTTCCTAACTACTTAGGAGGTAATTAATATATACCTTTAGCGCCTCTATTTCTTTAATACTACTAACCTTATTACTACTTGCTATATTAAATACCTTACCCTATACGCGCTTATCTAGAATAGCTTAATTATCCTTAGTCTATACGTATATATCTACGCCCTTAACTTATTTATAACTAAATAAATAATAAGTAACCCGGAGTTTAGCGCTATATCGCTATTCTTTATTATTAAGTAGATATTATAATATAAGTTTCCTAGTATATATACTAAGGATAATGCTTATATTAGTTAGGCTATAGTTAATAGTAATAACTTAAGCGCTATCTATACTCTCTTAGACCTTAATAACTATAAGGCTATAGATATAGCTAACTTTTAATATAAATACGCTACTAACCTTTAAGGCTTTTATACTAATATCGCTTCCCTTGCTACCTTAATCGCTATAATTAAAGATAATAGCGTTACTAAGGTATACCCTAAAGTTAGTAACGAATCTTACTACCTATTCCTAGAGTAATATAAGGATAATACCTACCTAGCTACTACTTATAGTATTAGTATTAACTAACTCCTAGTTATAGCTAAAGAGATTATTAATAATAAGAACGAGGACTACCCTAACCTCTTAAAAATAACTAATACTACGCCTAAGACTCCCTTAGCCTAAAGTAAGATATAATAAAATATATAGAATAGAAAAGAAGTAAGGTTATATATAGTTACTTATATATAATAGCATAGCTCTACTTACTAGTATATTATTATAATAGGAGGTATAAATTAAATTTTATATTATATATTATAGTTAACGCTTTTAGCTTCTTATATAAGTAATTAATACTAAACGCGCTTAGCGCGGCTATCCTACTTAAGGGCGTCTAACGCGTTTAACGCGTTAAATATACCTAAACGTATTAACCCTTATAAAAGGGCTTATTGCCTTTAAGGAAAAAACCTTCTAAAACAAAAAGAGAATTCTTACCTATAATTTTCGCCTACTACGTGGACCGTATTATATGCCTACTTCTTTATAAATAGCGAATTAATATAGCTCTACTTTTATATATTTTAAATACTTTTAAAGCTTTAGGAGGAATATCTTTATTAGCCTCTATAATAAAGGTATTATTATCTAGATATACCTAGAACTATAAATACTCTTATAATAGATTAGGATTCTCGCTAGCTTTCTAGTATATTATCAGTATATTTAGAGTATATTTCTATTTCGAACTTAATAGGCTTTAAGTATTATTTATATTCTATTAACCCTAAGAGGCGCTCTTAGTAATAGTAGATTAAAAACTTAGTTATATTATATAAGGTCTACTTCTAGCGGGGTATTAAGGCTCTCCTTAGACCCCGAAATAACCCTAAAATAAGCTAGTATTATTAGCTTTATATAGTAAGAATAAGCCTCTTAGAAGTTAATATAAAAAGCAAATATACTACTATAGTAGCGGAGATTATACGTAAGCTAAATATATTCCTATTATAACTCTATATATATTAATATACTTTTAGGCTACTCTAAGGGAAATAAGGCTATCTTATAATAAGTAACTTATAGGTTAAATCTAATATTAATAGTATACCTTAACCGTTATATTTCACCTATTCCACTAGCTATTTAGAATATACTCTAGCTATAAATAAATATAGTTAAGGGAAGTTATTAGTATAAGTATGCTTATAGTAAAAGGCTTAATTTAAAGAAAGCTATTAATATATAGGTATTATACTATTACTATATTTATATTATATCTCTCACGTAATAGGGCTCGAATCATTAACCGGGAGTATATTAATACTAAGTTAACTATATAGGTAACGGGAACCCTACTAAGCTTTCGAGACTAAAGTATTATAATAAGAGCCTAAGTAAGCTTAACGCCTGAGAATCGTAAGTAAATTATAATTATAATATAATATTTATCTAATTCTAGTAGGTTAAAAATAAGCTTCCTAAGGTTAATAAACGCCTTAAGGCTCTAAGGTAATTATTATTAAAGATATACTCCTAAGCGCTTTAAGTTCGGAATTACGCCGCAGCCCCTTTGCAAAAAGACTATAATAAATTTACCTAGTTTATAAGTATAATTCGGGAAATACTATATAGGTATTTTAACTTATACCCTCTACTAGTTAAAGAAAATAATATAAGAACCCTATATATTCCTACTACTCGTAAGTAAACCCTCTAAATATTATATAAAGTTAGACGCGCGCTATACCGGGGCTAATTATATTAGAGCTAGATAGGCTACTAAGGCTCTCGTAATAACGCCCCCGCTAAACCTTCTAATAAGGTAAAAGCTATTATATAAGATAACTCCTTAACCTAAAAGGTCGACCTTCTAGTAAGGTACTAAAGGTAAAAGCTACTATATAAGATAACTTCTTAACCTAAAAGGTTAACCTTCTAGTAAGGTATTAAAAGTAAATACTACTATATAAGAGGTAACTCCTTAACTAAAGAGGTCTTTCCTAAGAGGTTTTTATAGCTAGAAGTATAAGAAGCTCTACTACGAGCAGGGCCTTATACCTCTCCCTCTTCCTTATCCTTATCCTTATAACCTATAATAAATCCTTAACTATATTAGTACTAGACCCTATATATAAAAGCGCTAAGCCTACGCGAGGCACGCCCTTTAATACTAATAACGCGCGAGAGCTCGCTAGAGAGTTTAGTATTAATATAATTAATAAAGCCCGCTCCTTTTTTAGCTACTCTATTATATATAGAGAGTATATTATTAATATAGCCCTTAAGAGGGCTCTTATTAATACCCCTAGAGGGGATACTTATTATTATATTATAGCTAAGTAAGTAGACTTAGTAGTAGAAGCTAGGTAGATTATTATATACCCTATAGAGTAGCCCTTCTTTAAGCAGGTCCTCTGCACTATTAAGGCAGAGGTAGCCTAGGCCCCTTAGGGGAACGTTAGTAAGTATAGCTTATACTAACTATAATATAGAGAGAGCGTTACTAATAATAGCATAGTAAAGGCGTTAGCTAACCTAATTAAATAAGAGGATAAAGATAGTAATAACTAGTAGACGAAGCGGTAATAGAGGCGGTATTAGTAGTATAGGTAGTATATAAGAGGATAAGTTAATAGTTTTATAGTTTAAATAATTAAAAACTACGTTATTATTTATATAAAGTTAAAGATCGTGAGGCTATCTAGTATAATAGGTACGTATAAGTATGGCTATAGTTAGGAAAGGTAGTTAGTAAGATTACGTAACCGAAGGCTATGTATTATTAGGAGGCGCGGAGTTAGAAGGTCTATTGCACTTAAGTAGGTAAAATTACTATGTAGTAGCTAGAGGCCCTCCTAAGCGCTTTATTATCTAGTATACCTATACGTTCCTAGTATAAGTTACTTAGTATTTAAGCGTAGTAAAAGTAAGTTAGTAATATATAATAGATATATAATAATAATATAATATAGACGTAATCGCGTAAGTATAATAAGTAACTTATAAGGACCTTCTAAGCGTTATTAATAAGATAATTAGTTATTTAATTATAAGCTAGATAACGAGCTTACTATTAAATTAGAGCTATAGAATGCTCGGATTTAGAAGCTTAAAGTATTACTCAAAATATAGAAGTAGTAGAAGTAGGGGTTTTCATTATACTTTTATGATATTTTTATTATACTTATTATAAGGGGTTAGACCTAAGTTTATTTAATAAGAGGTTACTATAATACTATTTATTTAAGCTAAAGAGGAGAAAGGGAAGTTTTCCTCTCTAGTAAAGATTTTACTAGTTTTATAGGGAATAACTAAGTAGGCCCTAGGTAAGCCCTAGGTAGCTCCTTAAGGTAGTAAACCTAGGTAGAAGCCTAGGTAAGCTTAACCTAGGCGTAGCTTATAATACTATCCCCCCTCCTAGCTAGTCCCCCCCTAGGTAGAAGCCTAGGTAAGCTTAACCTAGGCGTAGCTTATAATACTATCCCCCCTCCTAGCTAGTCCCCCCCTAGGTATAGGCTAGGTTGCTATTATTATTTATAACTAGTTTATATAGGGCTTTATACCTATTTATTATAGCGGTCTCTATAATAGCTTCTATAGGCTCCTAGGTAGGCTCTATATACCCCTCCTACTTAACTAGGACCTCGCACCTCTACTCTTACCTAACTACCTTCTATTGCGCTATATATACCTCCTCTATATACTACTTAAATTCGCTATTATTAGCTATAATTAGTAGCAGCTAGGGGTCTATTTTTATTTATATAGGTAAGGGGTCCTCTAGTGCTCTCTAGAGGAGGTTTATATAGAACCTTAGGTAGATATTACTAGGTATATCTAAATTAATAACGTATAGGCTTAGGACTCTAACTATAGTATATTTATAGTATAACTATAATAGCTTCTTACTAGGCCTAGGGCTCTTATAGTTAGCTATTAAAAGCTAAACCTTGTTACCTACCTAATACTCCTCTATAGGTATCTTATACTAGTTTATATTCTCCTCGCTATACTATTTAGTAGTTATAATACTTACTTAGATAAAGTCTACTATCTCTTATAGTCTTATTACTAGGAGGGTAGCTATTATATCCCTAGAGGGGGCTTATTCTACTATATTATCTACTATAGGCATAGGGTTAGTATAGTATATATATTTTAAGAAGAATAGCAAGAGCCTAGTTATATTACTAATCCTATTATAGAGTACTAGCTAGGTAGTAAGTAAGAGCTACCCCTAGTTATCCTATACCTAGGTTATAAATATATATAGAATAGCTTATATCTCCTAGTTCTACTTCTTAGTATTACTATTAGTTTATAAGTAGTATATAGTACTTAATAGCCTCCTCATACTAATAAGGTAGTAGAATTTAGCCTAGAAGTAGCTTACTTAGTTAGACCCTTAATTACTAATAATACTATATAGGAACCTATAAAACTAGAAGTAGGAGGTAAGGAACTAGTAGGTATAAGCTTCTACCTCTATAATACCTATCTCCTCTAGTATTACTAACTTACCTAGCCTATTTATTATAACTTATAAGTATTAGCTAGTATTATCCTTTATAAGTAGTAAGTTTATAATAAAGTTTATTAAGAGGTCTAAGTATAACTAGGTAGGTATTAGTAGGGGCTTTAGGAAGCCTCTCTTAGCTTACCTCTAGATATATATCTCTCTATAGATATTATAGTTCCTTATAAATCTCTATATTATTTATAATTATCCTAGCTAATAGAACCGCTAGCTTATTCTTTCTAGCGTGCTATTATAGCCTAGGTAAGTAGTTATATTTAAGTCGTAGGTCTATTAGATAATCTTTATATAAAGCTCCCCTAGTAGGTTATTATTATCCTCCTTACTAAGTACCTATAGCCTCCCCCTAAATATTAGTCTCTCCTAACTATTAATATTATACTTACTAATTTAGACTTTAGCTTTTATATTTAATAAGAAGCTCTAAAGCTAGTAGGTAATAGAAAGGGCTAGAACTAATAGGAACTAGAAAGATAATAAATAATATAGCTCTACCTATAAATAGGTAAGAATATTAAGAGTAGGCTTAAAGGATATATAGAATAATTCGTAGATCTAATTAAAAGAGATTATCTAAATTAAGCGCGGATTCGCTAAGAAAATACTAAAAAACGAGGTATAGGGTTATTAAGGTACTAATTATAATAATTTCTTTACTACTTTCTAGTTTACTACGCTCTTCTCTTCTACGCTCTACTTTATAATCTTCTTATAATAAGTTTATATACTAAAGGAGTTTTCTAAAAGTTATATAGCTAAGTTTATCTTATCCTATTCTAATTATCCCCTTAAGACTTTTTATAATATTATAAAGGAGAGTCTTAAAAAATAAATAAAACTACTTTATAAAAATAGTAAATAAACTCTATTTATAGATCTAATTTATTAATAACGTCTTCTAAGTAAGCGATCTTATTATTAAGAAGGTCCCTTAGATTTAACTATCTTTTACTATAAGTTATATTTTAATAATAGCCTTACTATCTCTTCTTCTTTATTATACTCCTTATCCTACTCTAATCCTTAGTATAGCTAAAACTACCTACCCTATTATACTACGTATAAGAAGTTATAATAATATACTCCCTTAGGCGTGTGCTACTCGATTTAATTCTACTAGTTAACCCTCTATTAGATATAGTCTATATAGCTATAGTTATACTTATTTAAAGGACTAGGCCTCTTAGGATATAATAATATATCTATAAGTATAGTTCTTAGGCGTTACTTAATAGTTATACTATAACTCGGCGTCTATAAGACCTATAACTAAAGCTAATATCTAAGGTATTTAAGCTTATTATTTAGTATTTTAGATAAAATAGACCTAGATAATATTAATAATTTATAAATAGGTTAAGGAATATCTATTATAAGAGATAGCGTAATATTATTATTATTTCTAAAGTCTATTATATTATTATCTATAAGTAAAGGAGTAGGAGGGTATAAAGAGAAGAAAAGTACTTTCTCGAAGTCTTCTTAGCTTAATAGGGTATTTTATAGAGCTATACTACTATTAATAGTTAAGTTATAGAACTCTATAGTAATTATAGATATATATTAAGTAACTAAGGGGATTTCAGAGTTAGAGAATAATATATTATTACTTAAGGTTATACTACTAAAACGTAGAGATAATAATCCTTCTTAAATTAGAGCTCTAGCCTATTTAATATATTAGAGGCTATATATAAATCTATCCCTCTATTAAACTAAATTAACTATATAGGTATTAATTAATAGGAGCTTTTAGAGTTATAGAGGGGCTCCTATTTTATAATACTATATATTAAGGTCCTATATAGCCTTAATAAAGCGCTAATTACTATTCTAGTCCTATATAGAGTTATAATAGAAGTAGTAGCTAGTTAACTAATCTATAAAAATTGTAGCCTAGTAATAATTACTATAGTTTAGTAGAAAGAAGGCTCTAGTAATATCCTAGAGATTCTTCGCCTCTACTCTTTTAAGCTCTATAAAAGCCTTATTAATTTCTTTCCTAAGTTACTAGGCTAGCTTATAGATTAGGGTATAGATATTATAAGGATAGCCCTTAATTATAAATCTAAAAAGGGCTATAACCTCTAAATTATCTAACTCCTCTTATCTTATTAGCTTCTCTTATATATTATAAAGGTTTAATAAATATTCTACCTAGGCTAAAGTTATAATAGATAACCCTCTTCTATACTAGGTTATTAAGTCATTTATAGATTCTTAGTTCTATTATATATATTATAGGACTACTAGTATAAGCTCGTTTTTATTTAGTATAGGGTTCCCTTTAGGTCTTATAATATTAAATCCCGCTAAGGTATTAGTAGGGTTAAATATAATATCTCTTAGGGTAATAAGGGCTAAGTAGGGTAATATAAATAGTTTTATAGACCTAGGGTAGTTAAAATACTTTATAAAGTTAGCTAGTTACTATAAGTTATAATCCCTCTTCTACTTCTTATAGTTATTCCTTCTTTTTATATTCTAGATATTTAATTCCTTTAATAATCCTTCCTCTCTATTTAACTTTTCTAAATTAGTAGGAACTATTAAATTAGTTTATAAATTAGTATTTATAGGTACTAGCGGGTTAATATCTATCCTATCTAGAGAGGAAACCTCTAGGTTCATAAATTAAGGGGTATACTTAGCTATTTAATATTTAATATCTTCTTAAGCTATCCTTTTCTTAATATCTTTATCTCTTAATTTAAAGTATTAATTATATAGAATTCTATCTACCCTTAGTTAGGTCTAGTATCCTTTAGGAGGTATTTTATTAATAAAAGCCTTTAATAAATAATTAATCTAAGCTTAATACCTTATTTTAATAAGCTACTTTAGAGGTACTAGGCTCTTAATTTATATAAAGAACCTAAGCTAATTAATAAAGTAAAGACTAGAAGCTTATAGTAAAGGGTCTATATATTAAAGTTCTACTAGGTATAATTATCTTATTAAAACTTCCTTAGCCTTACGTCTTAGTAGAAAGCTCCTAGTAATAAATATTAGAGTTTATAGTTATTCTTTAGCTCCTCTCCTTAACTTCTATTTATTATAAAACTAGTTTCTCCTATCTTATAAGTTAATTAGTAGACCTATAATAACTACCTTAGTAAACTTAGGCGCTTATAAATAAATAAGGAGTATATTAAGGGACTTAGCTTTAATTTAGGTAATAATAATATCCCTTATATCTCTATCTTTAAAATCGTTTTCTATACCTCTAACTATTTTATAGTAAAGTAGTTAGCTAGGCTTGGTAAGCTATATAATATAGCGAGTAACTACTAAGATATTCTTAGTATATATTAGAGTTGCTATTTTAAGTATACTAATAGTATTAAATATACTAGCTATAACTTACTATAAGTATAAGGAGTAAATTATTAACTCTACTACTTCTAAGGTCTTATTCTAATATTTAATAAGGATATATTTTAATATTATATTAAAAAGGTCTATCTAACTAGGGATATTATCTATCCTAGGCAGAGGGTATATATTATATTTAATTAGC
>JAVHLU010001689.1:0-26702 GCA_036785755.1 Colletotrichum ledebouriae
TTAAGAGGGCTTACCTTAATACCCCTATAGGGGACTCTATAAGGCGCGATAGTATTAGAGCTAAGTAAGTAAACTTAGTAGCGGAAGTTTAGTAGGTCGTTATATACCCTATAGAGTAGCCCTTCTTCGAGCAGGTCCTCTATATTGCTAAGGTAGAGGTAGCCTAGGTAGCCTAGGCGAATATTAGTAAGTATAGCTTATACTAACTACTTTAATATAGAGAGAGCGTTACTAATAATAGCATAGCTGCGAAGGCGTTAGCTAACCCGATCGAACAAGAGGACTACTTTAACTATACAAATTAATAAAGTCCAAAACGGCTGATATATAGGACGCTGCTTACTAAAGATAGTAATAACTTCTAGCGGACGAAGCGGTAATAGAGGCGGTATTTAACGGCGGCGCGGGTAGTGCGCGAGAGGAAAAGTCGATAGTTTCGTAGTCTATTAAATAATTAAAAACTACGTTATTATCGATATGAAGTTAAAGATCGTGAGGCTATGGGTATATATAAGTGCGGCTGTAGTTAGGAGAGTTACGATCACGTGACCGAAGGCTATGTATTATCAGGAGGCGCGGAGTTAGAAGGTCTATTGCACTTGAGCAGGTAAAATCACTATGCAGTGGCCAGAGGCCAAGGCTAGTATTCTTATTATTATTTAAGAGGAGTATATCTAAGTCCTAGAGAAAGTAAATAGGAGTATTAATTCTAATATCTAGATTAAGGACTTTAGGGGTATTTATCTCTATACTACTTAGCTTAAGCTTCCTAAGGTAAGTAGTACCTTTATTTTAAAAGCTTTTCTTTAAATAATAAGTTATTACTTTATACTTACTTAAGTTAATATAGAGATTATAGATATCTTTAAATAAGAGTAAGTAGGGATATTAATCTCTAATATAAGCTAATATATTAATATATTTAAGGACCTCTTATATAAGGATATACTCTACTTAAGATTATAAGGATAAAGCGCTAGGGTCTTTATAATACTAGCTAGCTATATAAATAAGGCTAACCTATTAAATATTCCTATAACTAGTAACTTATCTAGTAGTAAATAGTACCTATATAGGTCGAGCTATTAATAGCTAAGCGTTAATTATAACTACTTAGAAGCTACTTTAACTAGATAATACTAAAAGGGCTTATATATATTAGTAATAGATATATAAGTAGCCTAGATCTATAACTAGTTAAATAATAACTTACGCTTTACTAATCTTTATATTAAACTTACTTATAAGAGCTAGCTATATACTATACCCTATAAGGGTAAGAACTACTAAAATAATAAGGGGGGTAATAAGGGTTTATTTAAGAAATCTAATATAGCCCTAAGCTACCCTATTAATATAGTAGTAGTTACTTTTTATATAGCCCTCTTAAATAAGATTAGGGATAATATAGTTAGCTTAGATAAAGAGTACCTAAATATCTTTATAACCCCCTACTTAGGACCTTATATATTATATAAGTCTATAGTCCTAGATAATTATAGAGAGATATACCTAGTAAATAATAAGTCCCTACTTATTCCCTCCTTAATTAGGTATTATAATAGAGAACGGGTTAATTCTAGAATAGCTTTATATCTAATTATTATAAAGGGTATATAAATTATTAAAAACGCTCTTAATAGCTTAAAAGGTATAAATATAGAGGACTTTATACTCTATAATATAGGAGATATAGAGAGTTTTTATATTAATATAGTCTCTAAAGCGCTACTTTAGAAAATAGGTATTTAGTATTTAGGGTATAGCTATATACTTTGCTTTAGAACCTATAAGAATAGCGTTATAGTTAAGAAACTTATTAGAAAGGCGAACCTCGCCTTTTTTAAATATAAGCCTTATTCCTTATACTCTATTCCTAAGTAGATCCCCTAAAGTATTAGTATTATTATTAATAACGTAAACTATATACTTATAATATATAAGTATACCTCTTTTATACTACTACTAGATTAGAGCGATAATATAATACTTTAGTACCTCTAAAGTAGCTACCTTAGCCCTAAGGCTCTTAAGTAGCTAGTATAAATTACTTAGGGGGTGAGGATTAAGGGCCTAATATACCTATAGTGCTAATACTACGTAGTTATATATATTAAATAGGTAATTTTAAGATAAATATTAGAGGATAAAGTAATACGCCCTTACTATAGCATCGCATAGGATCTATTTAACTACCCTAAAGGCTTTAACTAGAACTAGTAGCTCCTTATTATTAAGGATAAATATACTAGTTAGCTCTTTATCTTTCTACGCGTTAATAAGACCTATAGTAGCGTTATACTCGCTTTATATACCTTTAAGCGATAGGTATCCTAATAGAAGGGACTTTCTATTTATAAGTTTAGATAAGACGTTAAGAGGTTAGTGATTTTACTTATAAGCTATATAAGATATAAGGATTAGACCTATATAGAAGGAATAGAGGTTAAAATAACCCCTTTATATATAAAGGAACTAAATAGCGGAGGGGAACAGGCTAGTTAGGAAGTTATAACTTGAATAATTAAGATACTCGCTATAGCTAGCTTACCTATAGAACTATAAGCTAAAATAGTACTAGTAGTAACGACGCTTTATAATATAAGCCTACTTAAGCGCTATAACTAGTATTCGCTATTATAGATCGAAGAGAAGTAGTTCTACTAGTACTTTTACTAGTAGTAACCTAATAATAGGGCAGCCCTAACTTATAACCTTCGCCCTTACTAGGGATATATATATATACCTATAACTACTATACGTACCCCCTTAAAAGGGAACGAGAGAGAGGAATTAATAAAAGAGACTTTAAGGTAATACTGCGGGGATATATTAAATACCTAGTAGGATATATTCTAAATACTCATAACCTATATAGGGTCTAGATCCCTGCGTTATAAATAGTTATAGTTATATAAAACGTAATATTTAATAAAAGGACTTTCTATATAAAGGATAAGGTAAAAGAGGCTATCCTAGAAGATATTATTTATAAGATAGTAAAAGAGATTAAAGAACTTATATTATAAGTCGACTTTAAACTTTAGATCCTAGGCGTTATATATAAGGATAAAGCTATATTAATACTTATAACTAAATAGTTACCTATACTAACCCTCGTTCCTATAACTAAGTCTCTAAATAGAAGAATCCTAAAACTTCTAAAGGGATAGATAGGTTAGAAGGGGGGGTAGCTATTATTCCCTAATCCTATACTAGAGCTAGATAAAAGCCTAGCTCTAATAGATAGAGTAATAAGTATAGCGTATATATTAGAAATAAACTATATATATAAAGCTATTAGGGAAGTTAATTTCTAAAGGGGAATAAATTAAGGATTATATTATAATTAAACTACTCCCTACTTTATAATATATTTCTAAAGCAAGTAAGAGTAATAAGAACGAACCTTTAGATAGGAGACCCTTAAATCTACTAGTATAGCTATACTAGAATAATAAGGAGAGGGCTAATATTAAATAGAGGTCTAACTAGGTATATAACTAGGAGGGCTATAGCTAAACTTATTAAAGCTAATAACTACGTAATCTACTACCTAGTAACCTATAACTAGGAATAATAGAGAGCAAATCCCGCTCTAGTTATTAGTTTTTACTATAGTACTATATAGAGCGGGAATAGGTATCTAGCTTCTTTAGGACTTTTATACCTAATTAGTAGAAGGCCTTTTTAGAATCTAGTATAAGGTACTATACGCTCTATAGCTATATTTATACTACTATTTATAGCGCGAAGCCTGCTCGTATAATTATAATAATCTATAAATATCTTATTACTAATAACCTTACTAAGCTACTACGCTTATAAAAGGAACTTTTAAAACTCTTATAAGCGCTATAAACTCGTTTTAAAGAAGTAGCTAAGGTTAAGATAGGTAAACTATAGTAGATAGATACGTAGCGTGTTATTAACTAATAGATAATAATAAAGAGACTAATCCCTTTAAAGTAGGTATTTACCTATAAATTTAATACGAATAATATCCTTAATTAGTATAAAGCAAGGATTTATATTTAAGGTAATTAGTAAGAGAAGTCGCCCCTTAAATAAACTTATATAATAACCCTCGCTACTTAAACCTTTAGGGTAGTAATAGTAATTATTATATAATTCAACCTCGAAGTTAAATAATTCGATATTATTAACGCGTTCCTAAACGCCTCTCAGGACCTAAATAAAGATCTAATTAATTATAAGTTATTAGATAGCTTTAAGTAGCCTAGAAAAATATTAAACTACGCTATATACTCTATAGGCTAAGGGATATATTACTACTCTAGTATAAGGAGTTCTCTTTAACCCTTTAGCGTCTAGGCCTTATACTTATAAGTAAAGACCTATACCTCTTCTAGTTAACTAAGAAGAGGGTTCTTATTATCTTCTATATAGATAACCTCCTTATCCTATTTTATAGGGATTATAAAGTAATAATAGAGAGAGTAATTACTAGCTTAAAAGAAGTATATAAGTTAAAGGAATAAGGCTTAGTTAAATACTATCTTAGAATTAGAGTTATTTATAACTAAGCTATATAAAAGATATACCTTTCTTATAACTAATATATTAAATAGGTTATAAAGAAGTTTAATTTACTTAACTTAAGAGCGCTAGTAACCCCCTTTCTAAACCTACTACTCCTAAAGAGTAATAAAATAGTAATACTATTAGAGGTAAAGAGTTTCTAAGAGGAGATTAGCTCTATACTCTATATTACTATTATATTCTAACCTAACGTCGCTTTTATATATTCCCTACTCTTGAGATTCCTAACGAACCCCGCTCCTTATTACTATACTACTACTAACTATTACAGGCTACGCCTAGGTTAAGCCTACCTAGGCTTCTGCCTAGGTTTACCGCCCTAAGGAGCTACCCAGGGCCTACCTAGGGCTTACCTAGTTATTCCCTATAGATTAGCGAAATCTCTACTAGAGAGGAAAACTTCCCTTTTTTCCTCTTTAGCTTAAATAAATAGTATTATAGTAACCTTATATTAAATAAACTTAGGTCTAACCCCTTATATATTTAAGCTTATTATTATAATAATAATAATAAGTTAAGCGCTACTCCCTATTAGTTCGTAAGATAGTTAATAGTAGTATAGCTAAAACTCGAGATAAGCTATTATAAGCTAATTTAGTAATAGCAATAGAGTCCCTCTAGTAATAGTTATAGGAGGTTAAGTAGGGGAATAGCTAATATATAGCTATATAGACCCCTATAAATACTACTAGTAAGGTACTAGTAATACTTAGTATAGTATATTAAAAGCTACTACCCCTACCCCTAAAGCTTTTAAGTAAGTAGAAGGAATATACTACCTAGGTATAGTAAATAAGGCATAAAATTACTATAAATAGGGCATTCTATACTACGGATATAGAGGTATAATACTTTATTAACTCCTACTTAAATACTATAGCCTAGTAAGTAGTCTCTACTTTCTATAGAGCTAGGGGGGGTAGGGGGAAATACGACCCTAAGGACTTTATAGCCTACCTAGACTAAATATATAAGGACTTAAATATCTAGTTATAAGCTATAGCCTAACTATAAACCCTCTAGTAGAAAAAGAATAAATCCCTAGTAACCTTCTTATTAAGATTTAAGTAAATACTAGCTAATATAAGTAGTATAAACTAGCTTAGCTAAGTCTAGATCTTACTTCTAGAGGCCTCCCTTACCCCTAAGCTAAGGGACTAGCTAATTACTATTAACCTACTAGCTAATTATAATAGCTAGCTCTTAAAGGTCTAAAGTATTATATAGAAAGTAGAGCGCTAGAAGGTTACTAATAACTACCTAATAACCTACTAGAGACCTATTACTAAGGATATTAAGGGGGATACCTATATAACTAGAGCGGTATATATCTTATAAGTTAAGGAAATAAGACGCTATAACTACTAAAACTCTAGATCCTCCCTAGGTACCTCCTTAGTATAATACTAATAACCTTAGAAGGGTATAAGGGACCCTTATACCTATTACGCTTATAGAACTAGAGGCTATATTACCTAGCGCTACCCTAGTAAGGAGGACTAGCTACTTAGGGTTATAAAAGTAAAGACCTTAAAAAAAGAAATAATATATTATAAGGTTATAAATAACTACTAGGTAGTAACTAACTCCTTAGAGGAAGATAAGGAGTTAGGAAAAAACTAACTCTAGAGTAAAATTAGGCTCTAGAGCTTATTAAGGAGGAGATATTAAGTTAGGAAGAATATAAATAGGAATAACTAGCTAATAATAAGCTTATTATTATTTAAGTTAGAGTTAATAGAGGATATCTAGCTTATACCCTAGTAGATACTAGGAGTAATACTTATATAATAATTAACCTTTCCCTAGCCTAATACCTCTACTTTTTATATATTAAGAAGAGATACTAACCTATAAGAAGGTATATACTTAGCAAACTATTACTAGGTAACGCGCTAGGTATAATAGTATTTAACTTAGAAATAAGTAGCTATACCTAGCGTATCTTTATATATATAGTTAATAGCCTAGACCCTAATATCCTCTTAGGGCGCCCTTAGATAGAATAGAGCTAGGTTATTTATAATATTATAGCTTACTAAGTATATTATAAGAGGGGATAAGTTAGGCTATACCTAAAGGATTAAGAAGAAACTCCCCTTATAAAGGAAATAAGGGCTATAAGGTTCCTTAATATACCCTTTTTTTCTATAATCTATTAATACCTAGTAAGATAATAAGGTAAATACTAGGAGAGTACTAAAGAGGTATTAGTATAAGTTATTAGCTTATCTAATATTAAAAAAGCCTCAAACCTAAGACTAAAGGAGGATTAATAATACTATCTACTAGATTAGGTCTTAAGGGAGTTTCCTAACCTATTTAACCCTAATAAGGCTTACCTACTACCCCCTAAGTAACTAGGAGTAAACTATTAGATTAACCTTATATAAGGACTAGATAGGAGGGAGCTACTACTCCCCTAGGGCCCCCTCTATAATATATTAAGAGAAGAGCTACTAGTACTAAAAAAAACCCTATAAGACCTCCTAGATAAGGGGTTTATTAGGGCTAGTAGCTTACTTACTAGGGTACTAGTACTCTTTATAAAGAAGCCTAGTAAGGGGATTTACTTCTATATTAACTATAAGGCTCTTAATATAATTATAAAGAAAGATTACTACCCTCTCCTATTAATCTCTAAGATACTACGCTAGGTAAGTATAGCTAAGTAGTATATTAAGCTAGATATAGTAATAGCTTTCTATAAGCTAAGGGTAGTAGAGGAGTACTAGGAGAGAACTATATTCTATACCTAGTATAGGTTATTTAAGTAAGTAGTTTACTTATTTAGCTTAACTAGCGCCCCTACTAGCTTCTAGTAATATATTAATAATACCTTATAAGACTTCCTTAATAACTTTATTACTACTTATATAAATAATATATTAATTTACTTAAATAGAACGAGGGAAGACTAGAAGAAGAAGGTCTAGGAGGTCCTCTAGAGGCTAGCTAATATAGGCCTAAACCTTAACCTTATAAAGTGCGAATTCTTAGTTAAGAGGGTTAAATATATAGGGTTTATTATAACTATGGGAGAGGGTTTCTCTTATAACCCTAAGAAACTCTAGGCGATTACTAAGTAATTACCCCCTACCTCCCTAAAGGGGGTCTAGAGCTTCCTAGGGTTTATAAACTATTATAATATATTTATATTAGAATATAGGGATATTATTAAATTACTTATACTACTTATTAGGAAGAACGTAATATTCTAATAGGGAGATAATTAAGAATAAGCCTTTTTATATCTTAAGTAGCTTTTTAATACCTAGCTAGTACTCTATTAGTTTAGTTTAGAGGATAAGATTATTATTAAAACTAACTATTTAGGATTTATATTAAGAGAGGTACTCTTATAAGTTAACCTAGAGGGTACTTAGCGCTCTATAGCGTTTTACTCCTAGAAGATCTTACCTATAGAATATAACTATTCTATTTATAATAAGGAGCTCCTAGTAGTCCTTTCTTACTTATATATATAGAGGGTAGAGCTATATAATATAACTACCTTTAAGATACTAACTAACTACTAGGGGTTTAAATACTTTATAAAGAAATAGCGCCTTATAGAGCGCTAGAGCTAGTAAGTAGAGGAGCTATCCTAGTATAATTTTATTATTAAATACTACCCTAATAGGGAAGTAATAGCCCCTAACGCCCTCTCTTAGAGGGAATAGAATACGCTATAAGAGTAAGATAATAAGTAGAAGTAGGGGAGGGTCTTATAGCTAATATTAGACTATGCTTACCCCTATAGGGACCCTATAGTTAACCCCCTAGTAAGGAGAAGTTAGAAGGGCTATACTAATATCCTAGATACTATAGTCTTTAATAGCAACCCTAAACTATAAACGCTATAGCTAGAAACTATAAGGAAGGATATAATATATAAGGCTATATACTATATAATTACCTATTAGCTTTAGAGCTTCTTATTAGATATAAAGGCTAAGGTTTAAATTAGTAAGTATAATATTAATAGTTAGAGGAGGCTAACGTTTAGGGGGAGGCTATAGGTACCTAATAGGGAGAATAATAATAACTTACTAGGGGAGCTCTATATAAAGATTATTTAATAGAGCTACGACTTAAGTATAACTACCTACCTAGGCTATAATAGTATGCTAGAAATAGTAAGCTAGCGGTTCTATTAGCTAGAATAATTATAGATAGTATAGAGATTTATAAGGAACTACGATATCTATAGAGGGATATATATCTAGAGGTAAGCTAAGAGGGGCTTCCTTAAGCCCCTACTAATACCTGCTTAGTTATACTTAGACCTCTTAATAGACTTTATTATAGATTTACTACCTATAAAGGATAATACTAGCTAATACCTATAGGTTATAGTAGATAAGCTAGGTAAGTTAGTAATACTAGAGGAGATAGGTATTATAGAGGTAGAAGCTTATACCTACTAGTTCCTTACCTCCTACTTCTAGTTCTATAGGTTCCTATATAATATTATTAGTAATTAAGGGTTTAATTAAGTAAGCTACTTCTAAGCTAAATTCTATTACCTTACTAGTATAAGGAGGCTATTAAGTATTACTTACTACTTATAGACTAATAGTAATACTAAGAGATAGAACTAGGAGATATAAGCTATCTTATATATATTTATAACCTAGGTATAGGATAACTAGGGGTAGCTCCTACTTACTACCTAGCTAGCACTCTATAATAGGGTTAGTAATATAACTAAGCTCTCGCTATTCTTCTTAGAATATAGGTATTATATTAACCCTATACTTATAGTAAATAAGATAATAGAGGAAGTCCCCTCTAGGGATATAGTAGCTACCCTCCTAGTAATAAGACTATAGGAGGTAGTAGACTTTATTTAAGTAAGTATTATAGCTACCTAGTAGTAGAGTAAGGAGAATATAAACTAGTATAGGATACTTATAGAGGAGTATTAGGTAGGTAATAAGGTTTAGCTTTTAATAGCTAACTATAAGAGCCCTTAGCCTAGTAAGAAGCTATTATAATTATATTATAAATATATTATAGTTAGAGTCCTAAGCCTATATATTATTAAGTTAGATATACCTAGTAATATCTACTTAAGGTTCTATATAGACCTCCTCTAGAGAGTATTAGAGGACCCCTTACTTATATAAATAAGGATAGACCCCTAGCTACTACTAATTATAACTAATAATAGCGGATTTAAGTAATATATAGAGGAGATATATATAGTATAATAGAAGGTAGTTAGGCGAGGGTAGAGATACGAGGTCCTAGTTAGGTAGGAGAGGTATATAGAGCCTACCTAGGAGCCTATAGAGGCTATTATAGAGACTACTATAGTAAATAGGTATAAAGCCCTATATAGCTTAGTTATAAATAATAATAGCAACCCGGCCTATGCCTAGGGGGGAGCTAGCTAGGAGGGGGGATAGTATTATAAGCTACGCCTAGGTTAAGCTTACCTAGGCTTCTACTTAGGATTACTACCTTAAGGAGCTACCTAGGGCTTACCTAGGGCCTACTTAGTTATTCCCTATAGACTAGCGAAATCTCTACTAGAGAGGAAAACTTCCCCTTTTTCCTCTTTAGCTTAAATAAATAGTATTATAGCGACCTTATATTAAATAAACTCGGATCTAACCCCTCGTACTAACTAGGTTATATAGTACTTATATTATACTGATTACCTTATAATACGCTTTAGTAACTTAGGGGGTAGGTAGGTATTATTAATTATAAGTAACGCTTTATTTATAGATAATAAGGAGATATAGAAGTCATTTTAAGGGTATATAAACTCGCTCTTTAGAGGACTAATTTAATAAAAAGCTACTTAATAGGTTAAAGTTATAATATTAATAATAGAAGTAGAGCTTCTAAGCCTTAAATATATAGCTAAGGAGACTATTACTCTTTAGAAGCTATTTAGGGATATCGCTCTTAAACTTAGTAATATCTAGAAGATTTATTATAGTAACTAATAGATAATTTATCTTATAGTAGGTAAAAAGGAACAGATCTTAACTAAGCTATAGTATATTAATATTTAGAATATATAGCTATAATAAGAATACGCTAGAGCATCGTTTAGTATAGTATATATACTAATAAATAATATACTAGCTAATAGTCTTATAAAGGTTCTTAATTATAAGAAATTGAAATAGTTCTATTCGCTCCTAAATTTAAAAGATATATAGAGAATAATTATAATAAATAAGAGATACTCTAAATAAGTATAAGAGGGCTAGTAGTACCTAAATTTTAATTAATTTATAGCTTACTAGCTAGGGAGCCTACAGTTACTCCTATAGGAGTAAAAAGAATATAATCTACCCTAAAGGGCTACTTTAAAACGCTAATTTTCTACTATTTAACCTTAGAGGATTTACTTATACTAATCTATTAAGATATTATATAAGGGTAGTAATACCTCTAGTAAATACGTGCTAATAAGACTATTAACTATATAGTATATTATAATAGCTACGTCGCTAGTAGGTAGATAAGGTATAGGTATATTTATACTAACTACTAGGGTTCTAAATAGAACTAGGGCGGGAGATAGAGTAATATCGCTATATATACTAGAACTGCTTATTACTATAGAAGCCCTGCCTAAATCCTTATTATTACTACCCTTCTTTATTACTATAATCTCCTCTTTCTAGGTAGTAATAGCCTTACGGAGCATAGCTCTCTAATAAGCGAGGGTTTATAGGTTATATTAGAAGATAGTTATAGAAATAAAGCGTATATAGAACCTTATCTTTCTAATTACTAGGTCCTTTAAAGTCTTAGCTTTAGTATATTAGTAAGCTATAATAGTAATAGGGGTACCTATCTATTAGTAAGGTACCTTACTCTTATAATAGTAGTTATACTTACTTACTAGACTAAGTAAGCACTTTTTATCTAATAAGCCTAAAGGCTTACTTATAATATATTAAAAGTAGTACTTATTAAATAGGGGTACTTACTCTACCTCTATACCTCTACTAGGGGGAGGAGGGCTAGGAGGAGGCTTTAAACTACTCTTATTAGTACCCTCCTCCTTATCTATCTCCTTAAGGATTATAATAATAATAAGGTTAGTAATATTCTAGTATATAGTTATAATAATAAAGGGATTATAACTTACTAGGAGCTATCCTCTTAGACTACTTAGGAGGGTAACCCTAGGGCCTCTTAAGCTATAAACCCTTATCCTTAGAGCTACCCTCTATAAATTACTTCTACTTCCTTCTACTTAGTATATAATATATTAATATATTATATATTAATAATAAGAAGGAATAATATATATATAACCTTACTATTACTCTCTAGGGGAGGAGGGCGCGCCCCTCTACCCCTAGCTTTATTCTTACCTTTAGTAGCGCGCGCCTTCTTAAGGGCTATAGCCTAACTAGTCTTCTTTTTAGGAGGTATTTATAAATATATAAGTATATTATAATAGCTTTAAGATCGTCGCGCGATATAAGTATATACGCGCGTGTAATAAGGTTATTATTAGAGCTAAAGTTAGGTATATATATAGTTATTATATTATATATAAAGAAGAGTTAAGAAAGTAAGAGGATAGCTAGGTTATTTTAATTAGAGTTAATATAATAGTAGCTACCTTACCTAAGCTAATAAGAGATAATAGATTCTATTACTATAGGTAAGAGTTAGTAAATAAAGGGTATTATAATAATAATAGTAATAGTTATAAAAGTAGAAAACTATAACTATTTATACTTCGCCTATACCTAATATAAATAACTTTACTTTATTATCTCTTTTATAAATAGGCTTATTAATAGGTTATTTATAGATATATTACTTTATATTTAGGTATTTTAAGGGATACTATATAGTTAGGCGCTTTTCTAGCTATTATTATATCTAAGGGGTTATATTATAATACCTTTAGTATTACCTATTCCTAGCGTAGTATATAACTAACGCTAGCTTAGGAGCGACCTTTTTCTGGGGTTGCTCCTCTAACCGTGGTTATAAGCGATTATGTTATAGCTACTCTCGTTATAATAGAACAAGCTCTTTAGTAACTATAAATGTGGCCCTATAGGACGTTTCTCAACATATGAATCATCTTACGGCCCAAGCAATGTCTATCCCAGGGCATGAAATCGACGCAAAACAAGTTGCGAAAATGCGTAAAGGGGCGTCATTACGTCCGATAAGTTGGGTGATATTTACTCATATGCTCATCAATCTTACAGACAGCCGGTACGGAAGACAAGTGTATATAATGAAAAGGGGGAGGACAGCTCGACATAGCCTGATTCAAAGAACCAAGCCATCAACATCTCAGGCCGTCGCACCCGACAGAGTGAAGGAATATTCAACCCCAAAATTGGTATCAGAACCCAAGCAAAAGGGGTCGTAAAGAATCAGGTTAGCAGGCGTGTTCGCAACAACAGCAACAACAAGACTCGCCTCGTTTCCGCTCGGCAACACTCACGCTGCCCTGGCCGTGGGCTTGCTCGACATACCGTACCGCGTTGCTCCCCGTGTTCCTGACGACCAAGTGCGACGTGAGCTGGCTGGTGGTGGTGGTGGTTGTGATCCTGACGGCCACGGTTCCCAAAGGGTTCTTCGGCGGGTTGATGTTGGCACCCATATACCGCGGGCGGCGCGCTGCTTGACTTGACAGACTGGCTGGGCTGGGGTCGGGAAGGCTTGGGCTCCTTGGAGGAAAACGACGGCCAAGCCGAGAGAGGTGAGCTTGGCCATGATGACACCAGAGGGGCGAGATGAAAGACTGAGATTTCTCAGTTCTTGGGCAGTTTGGCTTGGTCCATCTCAGTCAGATTCTGCTGTAGTATGTGGAGAGATCGTGCGTTATATACGTTCAATAATAAGCCATAAAGCCATATTGTTGGAAGTCCTCTTCATTGAATCTGCTCATCTCTTTGAAGCAGACCTATTATGTGATGTGGCATGCCATTCTAGATTGACTCTCGAACGATAGCCTCGCCAGATGAAAGGAGTAGGAATGGCCCGATTCACTAGTGGAATTCACAATGGCACTGTGGTTTCTAGCAACTCCTACCGATATCATGACTCTGTTACTGGATGGAAACTAGGGATCCTCGGAAGTCAGGGTGCTTGTCCGCAGCCTACAAGAAAATATCCACAGGGCTGCAATGGGGGCGATCTCGTGAAACCAGCACAATCACTGACTGTGATATGCCTGATACTCCTATCCGGGAGCTTCTCCGCTGACTCCAACTGAAGCCGGACACGAATCCGGTGTCCATCGCCGATGAATTTGCGTTGATTGTCACCTACAAAGCTTCTGATATCCTGACCTACATCAGGGAGGATGGAGGTCCGTCACTGCTGTCACGACGCCACTCTTGCAACGTCGTTTACGAGCCTGCGAGACCGAGTGGTGATGGACTCCTTTTCTTTTGACACTGGCGGTCCAAGTTACCTTGCATCCATCACGACGCCAGTCGGCCACCTACCCTTGCCGTTCAAGCTTACCGATACCCCGGCTCATCCTGAATATCCGGGGATTTTAGTGCTCTCCTGTGCGGAGTAAATAGTCTAGAATAACCTTAACTCGTTGAAACCCACTTCGACCAGGATATCGGTGGTAGAGAACGGCCGGTGGGATGATCACACGGATATGCACCGCAGAATGGAGCATCGCGGAAGTGTACGTCTCGGTAGGACAACAGAGGAGCTACAACATTGGCATTGAAATGCGTGCCATAGAACGTCCATGTAGTTCTGGGCGCGTTTGAATGTGCATCTAAAGAAAGCAAGACAGACGACGTCACCAGATTCTCGTCCGTCGAGCCGCCGGAGTTTGGCGTTGCCCAAACTATCACTTCGAGGAAAGTTACACTGCAACAATCTCCTTTCCAGCATCAAGCGGCACGACTCCATCCCGGCCCTGGGGATTCTTGAGGATTTGCAACTTGCGCGCCAGTCGCAATGTCAAGGCTCTTTTAAGAAGCACGCTTCAGCTGCTCTGCTTTAGGCGTGGCTGGACTTCGGTATTTGCTGATGACACCTTTCCCCTTCTGCGAGACTTGGCTGCTTGGCAGTCAGTCCCCCTTCTTCACATCGCCAAATCAGCGAGGAGCGCAGAATAATCCTCCGCGGGCGTCCATCGGGGTGCAGTCCGAACTTGCAGGTGGCTTTGCGAGGACTTTCTCCGGTCCATCCACACGTGGTCTAGGCCAAGCTTGCTCCAGATAAAGGCACGGCGCCTTTGACTTGTGTTGTTCTAGGCGTCTGGAACACAGATTTTCGCCGTGCTTTCGACCACGAACGATGAGTGAAGGTATTATTCAAGAAAACACCATCGTGCAAGCTTCCCGATGTTCCGGTATCAAAGAACAGTACAGAATGTGTCAAAACCTGATGAAATCGGCCCTTGGCTTGTCACCGGGCATGGGGCCGTCTCGGCGACGTGGATCCGCCAGCTTCTTGAAAGTGAACAAGATGCTGGGCTTTTGTACAATTAGGTATTATTTTGAGCACTTGTTAGTGCGGAATCCAATCCGGCTCTGGCATCAAATCGAATGATTTGGCCGCAAGACTACTGGTCTCCGCATCGAACACATCGTCAAGCCGAGGTGAGGTGGGATTGATCAATCAGTCTGTGACTCGGCCGCAGATGCGTGCTTCGGGTTCCGAACCGAAGTTGCATCGCCCCGGCATTCGTATTGTCGCGTTGTCTCCCATCTGCGAGAATTCTTGGCCAGGACATCCTCCGAATTCCATTGGCGGTGTTTCTTTTCCCTTTTGAATGCCAGGGGCACCCAAATTGAAATACCCCGCCTCTTCTAACGGTGCTTTCCCAAGCCACCAAACGCAGAGGATCGACGGAGGCCACAATTTCGCCATGGATCAGCTGATCTGGTCCAGAAGTTTCCGGCGTAACTTTTCCAAGGCTTAGCATCTCAAGCTTCGGCAAGTCGAAGGACTTGGCGGCGAGCGCCAGCGCTGACCTACTCTGAACTTGCCGCATAGTCCAAATGCGCACGACGAAGACAGTAAACACTGAGCACACACGCCGCCCCCCCTTGTCTGTGTTCATGTTCTTAGCGGTAAATGTGACGCAAGATCAGTCACCTTCTTTATAAGGCTGATACTGCATGACTCCGACGTCACACATGTAGCTTTTGTCAGTCTATATAGCTAGCTAGCGTACCTTATTCCTTAAGCACTCGGCCGAGGCTGGTGTATCATCCAATATCGATCAACGTGGGCATTCATCTGTTAGGGTGAAGTCCAACACCGCCATGTTGCCATTCTTTGCTTCCGCCTTTGGCCTGCTCTTGCAAGTTCTGCTGGCTGCGGCTCAAACTACAATCACATCCACCGGAAACCCCATCATTGCCGATGGATCGTACTACTCAGCCGACCCGGCACCTCTGGTGGTGAACAACACCGTGTACATCCTCACCGGCCGCGATGTCGCACCGGCTAACCAGAACGCCTTCGCCATCAACGAATGGCAGATGCTGAGCAGCAGCGACCCGCGCCCGTCTGCTGCTCAATGGCGGTTCCGTCCCAACATCGCCCGGCCCGAGTCCATCTTCTCGTGGGCCTCGGCCGGGACCGCCTACGCAGCCCAGATCGTCCAGGGGCCAGACGGCAGGTTCTACCTATACGCTCCAGTCACCCAACGGTCGACCGCGAGCGCTGATCGCTTCGCCATCGGCGTGGCGGTCTCCAGCAATCCATGGGGGCCCTTCACCGACGCCCACCCGAGCGGCCCCATCATCTCGCAGACGGTCCCTCAGGCAAACAACATCCAGAACATCGACCCCACCGTGCTTCTCGACGACACGGGACGGATTTACCTGTATTGGGGTACCTTTGGTGCCCTCCGCGGCGTCGAACTCGCCAACGACATGGTGACTACCATCGTGTCGGCCGTATCCGTCAACGCGCTGACGGGCTTCTTCGAGGCTCCCTGGCTGATGAAGCGGAGGGGCACCTACTACATGCTGTACGCGGCAAACAACGCCGGCCCCAACTCCCCGTGCACACCGACATCCTACCATGCCTGCATTGCCTACGGAACCGCGTCATCGCCGTTGGGACCTTGGACGTTCAGAGGTGTCATGCTGGATATCGTGTCGTCGACCACCTCGCACCCCGGAGCCTTCGAGTTGAACGGCCAATGGTATCTGGTCTACCATACGAGAGACGCCACTGGGGGCGGACACTTCCGTCGCAGTGTCGCGCTGGACTACATGACTTGGGACGATGGGCAGTCTCCCCCGCGCATCAACAAGGTTGTCCGAACCCGTCGAGCCCAAGCCGCGCCGCCTGCAACCCGCAACGTTGCCCCCCGCGCCGTGGCGAGCTCCGTCAACGAGACTCCCATTCAGTACTGGACAAAGTCTCTCAACGACGGATGGATCCCCGGCAACCCGCTTCCTCCAGACTACTGGAGCTCTTACAACGGCAACGCGTCGCCTCAGACCAGCACTCTCGTCTTGACCTGGAGTTCGTCCGTGACGTTGGACGGCGCAAGAATGGTTTTCTTTGCGGATCAACCTGCTGGGTCGAACATCGGCGTGCCTCCTCCCGCGAGCTGGCGTCTGGAGTACTTGAACAGCAACAATGCCTGGACTGCAGTCAGTGAGAGTACTGGGTATCCCACAGCGGTCGCTGATAATCCCTCCAATGTCAACTTTTCTCAGGTTACGACGAAGTCGCTTCGTGCGATTCTCACGGCGTCGGGAGGCAACGGTCAATTTGGGGGTGTTGGTGTAAAAGAATTCGAGGCTCTTGCCCCAGGCCCTCAGTGATCATGTAGTTTGAGGAGAATATGTATCGAACGGTAGTCATAAACATTGACGCCTCCCGGTGCCCATCTTTGAAATAATTATGAGTTGTGAGCGATTTCAGACCCAGACAGCAAAAGCGTCGAGCTTGGTGGTATTTCTTGCCCGCATAATGCATCATCCGAACAGCCTTCTCGCATTACCTCTTCTGACAGCTTTAGAATGTGCCGGGCTCTCAAAGACCTCGTCAACCTCCTCGTCGAACCTGACAGCTCCAGCCAGCCCGGTAGCCCACGGAGTGAACGGGGTGTCCGATCCCCAGACCAGCTTCTTGTAGCTCACCCATCGCAACAGGGCTGGGACGGCCCAAGTGACCGGCCACGGTCCCGTCAGATCAAAGAAGAAGCTACGGGCCAGCGTTTCCTTGACTCCGTCTTCTGTCACGTTGTTCTCGGGGAGACTGTAGCTGATGATCCGGTCGATGGTAGGAACAAGACCGCCGCCTGCATGCGGTATGATCCACTTGATTCGCGGGAAACGCGTCGGAACCTGGGAGTAAAACAGGTCTTGAAATGTGCGGGCGCTGTCGAATGGAAAGTCCAGATTGGGCGCTCGTTGCAAGCGCATCGAAGCGGGCCTGTTGAGGGCCTGCCATTCCTTCTGGCTGATTTTGGGATCGTCTCCGGCAATGTCGTACTTGAGGCGGTTTGCCTCGGTGCATGGCGTCGTGGGGTGCTCGAAAATGGTGGCGTTGAGCTCGTTCAGTGCCTTGAAGACCGGATCGAGATCGGGGTCACCCAAGTACATCCCGTAGTAGTTCGACATGAAGACAAACCCGTCGGGCTTCGGGTCCAGTTTGGTGAAACAGTACTCAATCTCTTTCAAGGACGCTTGCACATCGGGGAGGGGTAGAGAAGCGAAAAATCCAAACTTGTGCGGATATCTGGCTTTGACTTGCGAAGCGTACTCGTTGACTCGGCGGGCCAACTTGGTCGCGTTTTCGGTGGCGGCTTTGGACGGCACCGAGAGATAAACGCCTGGACTCGAGATGGACAGGTACGATTTGGCTATGTTTGCCCTTTCCATGAATTCAAGATGGGTTTCGGGATCCCATTCCTGGCGGAACGTTAGTCGCGGCGATTCCAACGGTGCATCTCTTCGCATCACGAACCGGGATTCCTGGCATGCCGTCTGGGCCAGGCACATGTCCGGCGTCTCTGAGTGCCTCTGCATAGAACGCGGGCACATAATGAGCGTGCGTGTCTATTTTCGCCGTCGAATTCTTAGCCGCCGGTGCCGATGCCGATGCCGCTGCAGCGGCCGACATCACTACGCTCAAAGCATGAGTGACCTTCATCGCAGCATAGAAATTCTGGGGGTTTGATAGCAGTTGAATATGATGGGGGTTTTCAGAGAATGGACGTGTGCTCGGGTCTTTGTACGCCGGGCTTGACTGCGGACGACTATTACGTCAAACTCTCTTTCTCGTTTCAATGTCTCGGACTATTATAAGCCTATGTACACGAAGAGCGATGTGTGATCAGGTGCCGCGACGAATCATTCGAAATTCATTGAAATAGCCGGAGAAGCTCACTGGCCCCGAGACAAGTCGTGCACTTATGTACATGCTAGTCTAGGAAGGGAAGTGGAAGATCGTCAGCTGAGACAATCAACGGCTGATGGCGTAGCGAGGCTGATTCCGCGTCGTACTACTAAAGAAAGCGCCATCGCTTCGTAACTTAGCCAGCCGATGCCTACACTTGCTGCAGCTACCGATTGGTGTCTTGGATATTTGCTAACTAATTACTAGTCCTCGGAAAGGATCGCCAAAACTCTCAATGCAAGACGTCGGGGTCGTCTCAACACCGCATAGAATAGAAGGAAAATGCAAAACCAACCAGAAGATTTCAGCGTCTCCTCATGAAGGCGCTTGGGAAATCCCTTGGTGTCTCTAGAAATTCAGAGGACCAGGTCATTTAGTTGTGGTGATCACTTTGGCATCGTAATTTCGACGAGTATGTAAGCGTGCAAGAAACTACACGTACTTGAGGACTTGGAAAGTAGCATTTCAGTTATTCCTCGCGAGATTCCCTTAGTCGAAAACCACAACCACCTTATTCGCTTTCCCGGACCTAGCCAAAGCCAGTGCTTCCTTTGCCTGGCTGAACGGTATTTGATCGCTCACGATCTCCGCGTATTTCTCCCAGTCCTCAACAACATCATCTGTGACCTCAAAGATCTCTGTCGGATAGCTACAGAGACAATCAGTAATGTTTCCGCAGAACGCCTACTGAGAGAAACTGAAAAAAAAAAAAAAAACCAAAGGTGAACCTTGACTTACCCCATGCTGAAAACAATGCTCAATTCTGTGGTGATGATTTCGCCCAGGTGCAGCTCGGTTGGCGTCTTCTGTACACCGACAATGCCAAATGTGGCTCCTCGTCTAGCCATGCTGATAATCTGGTGCGGTACCGGTGGCGCACCGGCAGCATCGACGAAGATATCAGTTGCAGACCGGATCCCAAGGTTCCAGAAGTTGGGCACTTCGCCGTGCAGTTCTCTAACTTTTCCAGCCAGATCGTCAACGGTTGTCGAATCTATCACGGCATCGGCGCCGACCTGCACAGCCTTCTTCAACTTGGACTCGACGACGTCAACGACGACGATATGGCCGGCGCCCCTCTTGCGATATGCCAACACGCAGCCCAGGCCAATGGGACCGGCACCGAAAATGACAATCTTGCATCCCGGTTGCGGATTCGTCCTGTTGACGGCGTGGAGCGCGACCGCCATCGGCTCATTCAGCGCCGCGACGTGCCACGGGATGTGGCTGGGGATCTTCCTGAGCTGCTTCCGGGGCTCGTAGTCCCGGACGACGACGTACTCGCTCAGCCCGCCCTGCGCGCCGCCGGAGCCGAACATGCCGTCGGCGAAGGCGAATGTGTCGACGACCACGTGGTCGCCGACGTCGACGTCCCTTCCGACGATGTCCTTCCCCACCGCGACAACCTCGGCCGCTGGCTCGTGGCCGAGGGGATGGCGGTTTTGCCGTGGGGGCATGCCGCCTATGTCTTCGTAGAGAGAATCCGAGCCGCAGATTCCGCACGCCTTCATTTTGAGGAGTACGTCGTTGGGGCCGGCTTTCGGTTGTGGGATGTCTACCCAGGAAATCTCCCCTGGACCGGTGACTAGGACGGATTTCATGTTTTTTCAAAAGCGTCTCCGCTCGTTCAAGCTTGCAACCGAAATTTCGTAAGAAAAGTGACGGACAAAAGTTGAGAATTTAGGAGGAGAGCTAAGTAGGACAGTTGTCAATTGGTGCGTTTTAGCAAGCTTTGGTGTCTCTCTTGTGTCGGTAGAGGGTGTGGCTCGATACGGTTCACGGACGCCTGAGGAATACTAAAGCGAGAGGGGGGAAATCGTGCTGCCTCGGCATGGAAGACGTCCGAAGTCCCATGCTAGATTCGACTTGATCTGTGAATAGTAGTATCACGAAATCCCTTGAGCCCATGTCAAGTATGACAAAACAGGTTTAGAATGAGGAAAGTCCACCCTTAGTGAGGGGGTCTTGCAAGCAAGTCGGGTATGTAGTTCCAGAGGCCATGCAAGCCGTTGTGCGACTCGACACTTCTGCGTCGGCTACACCCACAAACAGCTGCGGCTGATTCGACAAACACTGCTTCGCACTTCGTCTGATGACCGTTTGGTGCAAATATTGAACCCCGGCCAGGTCGCCCTGCAGCCTCGACGACCCCAGCCCCGCAAGCACCGGGAGTGCGGACTCCGCCCGGCCCCTCCTTCTCCCGCCCTCCAACCGCGGCTTCTCAAGCTTAAGCTCCGAAGTGCTGAGAACAGAGCCTTCCCCGCACGGCAGTGAGTCCAGGGGATGACATCGATTCATGATGGCCCACAAGTCTCCTTTGGCTTCTTCCAGGGCGGCATTCTCGGCTGCCGTTTTGGAGATCAGTGTAGGCCTGATCGCGCATCCGTTGACCTACTGCGGCGACTCGTAGCCATCTGGAAATCCTGCTTGCGGCTCGACTTGCGCTATTCACTTAGTTCAGGATAGTCCCTTATTTACCCCACGATCTACGCGCTTCTCCAGTCACATTCCTGATTGTCGACTTTGATAGGATTGTTCGCCTTGGAAGTCTTGCTTGTTTGTCGAACCCGGAGACGTCATTGGTCAGACCCAGATGTTGGTTGAGAAACAAGTCCTCGAGAAGACCACCCCTGCTTTAGCTTGGAGATCAGACTCATACATGCTCAGACGGTCAAATGCATGGCTTGGCACCTAATTTTCGATGTCCACATCAGATACTACTTGCTCTCATTTTTGATAAGCTTTCCAGTCTTTGTCGAGCCCTGTATCTTGACTGAGGTGTTCATCATGTCGGCAGTGGTATCGGCACTGCCAGGTCGGGTCGTTGGGTTTCGAAGTGTTGCCCTCCCATGATTGATAAACACCATTGCAAGTTGGGGAATCCGTAACATAAGAATCCAGGAACTTCAATTGAGGGAGCTTTTATCCCCATCTATATTCACATAAGCGATCATTATGAATCATGCCGCGACGAATTCATCGAAAGCCACCTGCAGCTTTACTATAGGTTCACCGGAGAACTGCCGCTATTCAGTGAGTCGGTCAGCACGAGGGACGCTGTAGAACAGTCCGGTGACTGGGTTTCTAGACCGTACCGTAAAGCGGGAAACTGTCAACAATTTCACGCCCTAATTCTGTCAAGAGACACGACATAGATGAATTGCGCGGTGTTGAGTCCATGGCTTTTCGATTCGTTGGGCGGTGCAGAATCCAACTCCAAAGCAAAATGTCTATAGAGGCTCGAGGTTGTCGTACACATCCATGAAAACGGTAAGGTAGGGCATCAATCAGCCTGTAGGGGCTGGAGAGATCAGCAACTCGATGAGCGACAGGCGAATTGACATGTTTTGGCCGATTCCATCGGGGCAAAAACAGCATCGTCCTTCGGTGCCCGATACAGGTCAAGAGTTTGGGGAGCTTTGATAGGTAATTGAGAACATTGAACACACGAGGGCCAGACAAGCAAAATGTTACGGTGTCGTTGTCTCACCGTCACCAGTGGTAGTCATGTTTACGCTGACTTGACTGTTCGCTCACACTCCCATCGCAAATGTCAGAAAACTGCTAATAACATTAAATGGTGGACTGCACCGAGACCACCTTCTCTGGAATCAAGGTATTAATACGAAGAAAAACGAACAAAACTCACCGCGTAGGATAGTGCTTCCTTAAGCTATAGTGTTGAGAATTTATTGAGAAACGTCCTATAGGGCTACATTTAAAGTTACTAAAGAGCTTATTCTATGATAACGAGACTATCTATAACATAGTTACTTATAACTATAGTTATAGGAATAACCCCTAGAAAAAGGTTATTCTAGAGCTAACTTTAGTTATATACTATACTAGGAATAAGTAATACTAAAGGTATTATAATATACCCCCCTAGATATAATAGTAGCTAGAAAAGCGCCTAACTATATAATATCCCTTAAAATACCTAAATATAAAATAATATATCTATAAATAACTTATTAATAAGCTTATTAATAAAAGAGATAATAAAATAAAGTTATTTATATTAGATATACGTAAAGTATAAATAGTTATAGTTTTCTACTTTTATAACTATTATTATTATTATTATAATACCTTTTATTTACTAACTCTTACTAATAGTAATAGAATCTATTATCTCCTATTAGCCTAGGTAAGGTAGTTATTGTTCTATTAATTTTAAATAGAATAACCTAGCTACCCTCTTATCCTTTTAACTCTTCCTTATACATAATATAATAACTATATATATACCTAACTTTATACTAATAATAACCTTATCGCGCGCGCGCATATATACTTATATTATATAATAATCTTTAAAGCTATTATAATATATTAATATATTTATAAATACCTCTTAAAAAGAAGATTAATTAAGCTATAGCCCTTAAGAAAGTATATACTATTAAAAGTAAGAATAAAGCTAGGGGTAGAAGGGTATATCCTCCTCTCCTAGAGAGTAATAGTAAGGTTATATATATATTATTCCTTCTTATTATTAATATATAATATATTAATATATTATATAGAAAGTAGAAAGAATAAGTAGAAGTAACTTATAGAGGGTAACCCTAAGAGTAAGGGCAAGGGTTTATAACTTAAGAAATATAACTTAAGAAACCTTAGGGTTACCCTCCTAAGTAATTTAAGAAGATAGCTCCTAGTAAGTTATAATCTCTTTGTTATTATAACTATATATTAGAATATTATTAACTTTATTAGTATTATAATTCCTAAGGAGATAAATAGAGAGGATAGTATTAATAAGGGCAGTTTAGAGCCCCCTCTTAGCTCTCCTCTCCCTAGTAGAGGTATAGAGGTAGAGTAAGTATCCCTATTTAGTAAGCGCTACCTTTAGTATATTTTAAGTAAGCTCTTAGGCTTATTAGATAGAAGGTACTTACTTAGTATAGTAGGTAAGTATAATTACTATTATAAGGATAAGGTACCTTATTAATAAATAAATACCCCTATTACTATTATAGCTTATTAATATACTAAAGCTAAGACTTTAAAAAACCTAGTAGTTAGAAAAGTAAGATTCTATATATACTTCGTTTTTATAACTAATTTCTAATATAACCTATAGACTTTTAGTTATTAGAGAGCTACGCTCTATAAGGCTATTACTACTTAAAAAGAGGAGATTATAATAATAAAAAAAGGTAATAATAATAAGGGTTTAGGTAGGACTCCTAAGAAAATAAGTAGTTCTAGTATATATAGCGTTATTACTCTATCTCCCGCCTGAGGTCTATTTAAAGCCCTAGTAGTTAGCATAGGTATACCTATACCTTATCCGCCTACTTTAATATAGCTACTATAGTATATTATATAGTTAATAGTCTTATTAGTACGTATTTACTAGAGGTATTACTACTCTTATATAATATCCTAATAGATTAGTATAAGTAAATCTTCTAAAGTTAAGTAGTAGAAAATTAGCGTTTTAAAGTAGCCCTTCATGGTAGGTTATATTCTTTTACTCTTATAGGAGTAAACTTAGGCTCCCTAGCTAGTAAGCTATAAATTAATTAGAAATTAGACGCTACTAGCCTTCTTATACTTATTTAAAGTATCCCTTATTTATTATAATTATTTTTCATATATCTTTTAGATTAAGGAGCGAATAGAACTATTTAAACTTCTCATAGTTAAGAACCTTTATAGGACTATTAGCTAATATACGATTTATTAATATATATACTACGCTAAATAATCCTTAAGTATATTCTTATTATAGCTATATATTTTAAATATTAATATACTATAGCTTAGTTAAGACTTATTTCTTTTCGCTTATTATAAGACGAATTATCTGTTAGGTATTATAATAAATCTTCTAGATATTACTAAGTTTAAGAGTAATATCCCTAAATAGCCTCTAAAGAGTAATAGTCCCCTTAGCTATATATTTAAGGCTTAGAAGCTCTATTTCTATTATTAATATTATAATTATAGCCTATTAAGCAGCTTTCTATTAAATTAGTTCTCTAAAGAGCGAGATTATATACCCTTAGGATAACTTCTATATCTCCTTATTATTTATAAATAAAATATTACTTATAATTAGTAATACTTACTTACCCCCTAAGTTACTAAGGTATATTATAAGGTAATAAGTATAATATAAGTATTATATAACCTATTTAATAGTAACATAGTAATAAGGAGTAGGATTTATTAGGAATCTTAAGAGTAGGGAATATATAAAGGTAATGTTAGATTAAATTATAATAATAATATAGAGTATAGAGCTAATCTTCTCTTAGAAACTCTTTATCTCTAATAGTATTATTACTATTTTACTCTTTAGAAATAATAAGTTTAAAAGGGGGGTTACTAGCGCTCTTAAGTTAAGTAAATTAAACTTCTTTATAACCCGCTTAATATATTAGTTATATAAAAGATATATTTTTTATATAGCTTAGTTATAAATAACTCTAATTCTAAGATAGTACTTAACTAGGCTTTATTGCTTTAACTTATGTACTTCTCTTAAGCTAGTAATTACCCTTTATACTACCTCTTTATTATTCCTATAAAAGAGAACAAGGAAGTTATTTATATAGAAGATAATAAGAACCTTCTTATTAGTTAACTAGGAGAGGTATAGGTTTTTACTTATAAGTATAAAGCCTAGGCGCTAAAGGGTTAAGGAGACCTCCTTATACTAGAGTAATAGTATATCCCTTAGCCTATAGAGCGTATAGTATAATTTAATATACTTTCTAAGCTACCTAAAGCTATCTAGTAGTTTATAAATAACAGGGTCTTTATTTAGGTCCTAGGAGGTATTTAGGAACGTATTAATAATATCAAATTATTTAACTTTAAGGTTAAAGTATATAATAATTACTATTATTACTCTAAAAGTATAAGTAGTAAGGGTTATTATATAAGTCTATTTAAGGGGTAACTTCTCTTACTAATCGCTTTAAATATAAATCCTTATTTTATATGAATTAAGGATATTATCCTCATTAAATTTATAAGTAAATACTTACTTTAAAAGGATTAGTCTCTTGATTATTATCCCTTAATTAATAATATGCTATATATCTATTTACTATAATTTACTTATCTTAACCTTAGCTACTTCTTTAAAGCGAGTTAAGAGTACTTATAAGAGGTTTAAAAGTTCTTTCTATAAGTAAGGTAGTGTTACGGGCTACGCCCGGGTTAAGCCTACCTAGGCTTCTGCCTAGGCACCGCCTTAGGGAGCTACCCAGGGCCTACCCGGGGCCTACCTAGTTATTCCCTATAGACTAGTGAAATCTCTACTAGAGAGGAAAACTTCCCCTTTACCTCTTTAGCTTAAATAAATAGTATTATAATAACCTCTTATTAAATAAACTTAGGTCTAACCCCTTATATATTTAAGCTTATTATTATAATAATAATAATAAGTCGAGCGCTACTCCTTATTAGTTAGTAAGATAGTTAATAGTAGTATAGCTAAAGCTTGAAATAAGCTATTATAAGCTAATTTAATAGTAGTAATAGAGTCCCTCTAGTAATAGTTATAGGAGGTTAAGCAGGGGAAAAGCTAATATATAGCTATACTAACCCCTATAAATACTACTAGTAAGGTACTAGTAATACCTAGTATAATACGCTAGAAGCTATTACCCCTACTCCTAAAATCTTTAAGTAAGTAGAAGGAATATACTACCTAGGTATAATAAATAAAGCATAAGATTGCTATAAATAGGGCGTTCTATACTATAGATATAGAGGTATAATACCTTATTAACTCCTATTTAGATACTATAGCCTAGTAAGTA
>JAVHLU010001690.1:0-26692 GCA_036785755.1 Colletotrichum ledebouriae
ATGGCCTCTGGCTACTGCATAGTGATTTTACCTGCTTAAGTGCAATAGACCTTCTAACTCCGCGCCTCCTAATAATACATAGCCTTCGGTCACGTGATCCTCTCCTAACTATAGCCGTACTTATACGCGCCTATAGCCTCACGATCTTTAACTTTATATTAATAATAACGTAGTTTTTAAGTATTTAAACTACGAAACTATTGACTTTTCCTCTCGTATACTACCCGCGCTGCTATTAAATACCGCCTCTATTACTACTTCGTCTGCTAGCAGTCCTCTTATTCGATCGGGTTAGCTAACGCCTTCGTAGCTATGCTATCGTTAGTAATACTCTCTCTATATTAAAGCAGTTAGTATAAGCTATACTTACTAATATTACCCTAAGGGGCCTAGGCTACCTCTACCTTAATAATATAGAGGACCTACTTAAGAAGGGCTACTCTATAGGGTATATAATAACTTACCTAGCTTCTACTATTAAGTCTATTTACTTAGCTATAATATAATAATAAGTATCCCCTCTAGGGGTATTAATAAGAACCCTCTTAAGGGCTATACTAATAATATACTCTCTATATATTATAGAGTAATTAAAAAAAGAGTAGGTTTTATTAATTATATTAATACTAAACTCTCTAGCGAGCTCTTATATATTATTAGAGTTAAAGGGTATACCTCGCATAAGCTTAGTATTTTTATATATAAGGTCTAGTACTAATATAGTTAAGGGATAAGAATAAGGAAGAGGGAGACGTATATAGCCCTACTTATAATAGTAGAGCTTCTTATACTTCTAGCTATAAGAACCTCTTAGGAAAGACCTCTTTAGTTAAGGAGTTACCTCTTATATAGTAGCGTTTATAGCACCTTACTAGAAGGTCGACCTTTTAGGTTAAGGAGTTATCTTATATAGTAGCTTTTATCTTTAGTACCTTACTTAAAGGTCGACCTTTTAGGTTAAGGAGTTATCTCGTATAGTGGCTTTTCTAGGCTATTAGAGCCTTAGTAGCCCGTTCGGCTCCGATATAATTAGCCCTAGTATAGCGCGCATCCGACTCTATAATATTTAGAGGGTTTACTTACGAGTAATAGGAACGTATAGGGTTCTTATATTATTTTCCTTAACTAGTAGAGGGTATAGGTTAAAATACTTATATAGTATTTCCTAAATTATACCTGCGAACTAGGTGAATTTATTATAGTCTTTTTGCAAAGGGGCTGCGGTGTAATTCCGAGCTTAATGTAGCTATAAATAGTATTATGTATATTATATATCTTATATAATAAAATGTCTTAGAAAATACCTGCTGGAAAGGGCTGGAACCGGTAGGAATTATAAAAGACAACAAATAATATAACTCTACCTATAATCAGGCGAGAATATTAAAAGTAGGCTTAAAAGATATATAGAATAATTCGTAGATCTAATTAAAAGAGATTATCTAAATTAGGCGCGGATTCGCGAAGAAAATGCTAAAAAACGAGGTATAGGATTATTAAGGTACTAATTATAATAATATATATATTTAATACTATAGTCCGCTACGCTCCTCTCCTCCACGCTCTACTCCATAGTCTTCCTGCAACGGGTCCGTGCGCTAAGGGAGTTTTTCGAAAGCTGCACAGCCAAGTCCATCTTATCCCATCCCACTACTTGGAAAGATTACTAAGAAAGATTACTATAAATTATAAATAATTCAATATAAATTAAAATACTATATAATAGCATTATATTTATTTATTTAACCATTTATATTATTATATATAAATACTTATTCAAGCTAAAATATCACCTTCTAAATATAGGTTGGTCTGCATATTATTAACCCAAGGGTAAGAGTTCCTATGGGTTAATAAGCCTATGGGTAATAATAGTAGGCCTACCCATGGGTAATTTTGGGTACTACCCATATGGGTACCCGTGGGTAGTTAGCAAGCCTAAACGCCTCTCATCATTTCTCTGGAGTTCCGCAAGTTAGTCACATAAAGAGATATAGCTGCCGAGCCTACCTATTAACGACGACCTACAAGCGTGGTAAACAGCGTTCTAATAAGACCCTGCTAAGAGCGTATATTAGCTATCTCTATAGGTATAATAGCACTACTATCTATAGGATATAGGTACTAGCGTTAGGCAAAGTACTACGTACGCGTAACGTTATATTTAATAAGAGTATTATATAGAATCTAACCCTTCAGGATACTAATCTCCTTAATTAGTAAGTGCTTCCATTTAGATTTAAGTAGCTTAAAATGAAATAGCTAGATCTAATTATAAAAGAGCTTCCTATAGACTCTATAATATAGGATAGGGATAAGAAGCTTCATAAGTTAAATTAATAGCTTAGAAGGATACCTAGGATAACCCTAATACTTAACTACTAAGCCCTGCGCTATTATAGGCACCTTTAGTTATACCTACTTTAACTATGGGGGTAGGAGGGGTAGTATAATAGCAGATAGCGCTACCTATGCTAACTTAAATAATAATAACGTTAATAGTTAAACTAGGGCAAGCTATAGATTAAATCATAGACTTAATTAAGGTTATGGGACTAGTAATAATAACTCAAGCGCTAATAAGAACGAGAGGAAGGCCTCTTAGGTTATATAATAATATACTATTTAAGCGAAGGATTCTAATAGGCTAGCTCGATTACTAGCTAAGTATTAGAATAAGGTCTTTAGTAAGATAATATACCTAAGAGGCTTCTTAAGGCTAATCTAACTTTCTATTACTAACTAATATAGTTAAGGATAAGGATAGGAAAGACGCTTTAATAGAAGGCTTAGGTAAAGTTATTATTAAGATCTCTAGCTAGTCCTAATAAACTATATAGAGGCCTAGAGATATCTATACTAAATAAAGTAGCTTGCTATAATGAATATTAAATACTAGGCTATATAGAATACTGGTATATTTAAGCTTATATAACTTAATAATATTAAAAACAGATATTAAATCCTGCTACTTAAATAGGTATTTATATATAAGTTTAACAGGTATAGGTATCTTAAGAAGTTTAAAGTAAGGATCTATATATAAGGAGACCTATAACCTATAGTTAAGTTAGATACCTATGCCCTAACGCTCGCTTTATACTTATTTAGAAGCCTTATAATAATTATAATAAGATTTAACCTAGAGTTAATATAGTTAGATAGTATAAATACTTTTATAAACACTATACTAGAGAAAGTTATTTATATCTACTACTAATCTAGATTTAATCGCTAAGGTAAATACCTTATCCTATATAAAGCTCTATATAAGCTATATTAATCCCCTCTCTTATAATAATAAAGTCTTAAGATAACCCTCTAGCTCTTCAATACGAAACCGCTAAATAAAGATAACTATATCTTTATAACTAATAGAGTACTAGTCTTTATATTTATTGATAATGATACTATACTCTTCTAAAAGGGAGATAAGTTAAAAGTAAGGGTAATTATTAATAGCTTAAAGTTAGTATATAAGATAAAAGAGATAAGCGAATTGGGTATGCTTTTTAGGTATTTAAATTATTTATAATTATACCTAGCGTAAGTTATAGCTTTATATAAATAAATATATTAGGAAGATCTATAATAGGTTTAGTATTAATAGGGTAGTAATGGCCTCTGGCCCTTGCATAGTGATTTTACCTGCTTAAGTGCAACACACCTTCTAACTCCGCGCCTCCTAAAAATACATAGCCTTTGGTCATATGATCCTTTCCTAACTATAGCTATACTTATACGTGCCTATAGCCTTACGATCTTTAACTTTATATTAATAATAATGTGGTTTTTAATTATTTAATAGACTATAAAACTATTAACTTTTCCTCTTATATACTACCCGCGCTACTAATACCGCCTCTATTACCGCTTTATCCGCTAGCTATACTATTATTAGCAACGCTCTCTCTATATTAAAGCAGTTAGTATAAGCTATACTTACTAATATTCCCCTAAGGGGCCTAGGCTACCTCTGCCTTAATAGTATAGAGGACCTACTTAAAGAAGGGCTACTCTATAGGGTATATAATAACTTACCTAATATCTACTACTAGGTCTCTTTACTTAGCTATAATATAATAATAAGTATCCCCTCTAGGGGTATTTATAAGAGCCCTCTTAAGGGCTATATTAATAATATACTCTCTATATATAGTAAAGTAATTAAAAAGGGAGTAGGTTTTATTAATTATATTTATACTAAACTCTCTAGCGAGCTCTTATATATTATTAATATTAAAGGGTATACCTCGCGCAAGCTTAGCGTTTTTATATATAGGGTTAAGTACTAATATAATTAAGGGATAAGGATAGAAGAGGGAGAGGTATAAAGCCCTACTTATATTAGTAGAGCTTTTTATACTTCTAGCTATAAGATCCTCTTAGGAAGGATCTCTTTAGTTAAGGAGTTACCTCTTATATAGTAGTATTTATAATACCTTACTAGAAGGTCGACCTTTTAGGTTAAGGAGTTATCTTATATAGTAGCTTTTATAGCACCTTGCTAGAAGGTTTAGCGAGGGTGTTATTATAAGAGCCTTAGTAGCTTATTTAGCTCTAATATAATTAGCCCTAGTATAGCGCGCGTCCGACTTTATATAGTAATATTTAGAGGGTCCACTTACGATCAGTAGGAATATATAGGGTTCCTATATTATTTTCCTTAACTAGTGAGGGTATAGGTTAAAATACCCGTATAGTATTTCCTAAATTATGCTTGCGAACTAGGTGAATTTATTATAGTCTTTTTGCGAAGGGGCTGCGGCGTAAGTCTGAGCTCAATAGGCTAGTAATAAAGAGATTAAAAGTAATACCAATAGTAACTAATAACTTAATACTAAACCCTAAATAGGCTATAGCTAAAAACGTTAACTAGTACTAACGCAAAGTTAGCTTAATTAACTATATAGCGATTATTATATAACCCGACGTCCGCGAGGACCTTATTATAACTTTTAAAGTTCCTACTAAATCCTTGAAAGGAGTATTATAAAGTAGCTAATCGATATCTCGCGTATTGTGATAGGCGCAGTGGTGGGGCTACCCACCTTGCGCGCAGTAGGAAAGCTGGGATTATGTAAGCCTGCGCGTATATATACGCCCGCTCTTTTTGTTAGGGTCCCTTTTTGCGTAGCCACAGTCATCCTATCCTATCTCAGTATCTATAGTAGATAAGGCACCTTATTATTAAGTGTAATACTAATAATAAGGGTATACTCTACTATACCTTAGACGCCTTCTTTACTAATAATAATATTACTCATAAGAGTACTTAAGGTTATATAATAATACTATTTAGAGGACCGATTAGCTAGAAGTTATGAAAATAACGCCGAGTAATAATATTAAGCACTAAAGCCGAACTTATAGCCCTTATAAGCATAACGAAAGAGTATCTTACTATTATTTAACTTATAAATAAACCTTAACTTTAGCTTAATAATAAGTTTATTATATACTATAATAATACCTAAACCTTCTAACTACTTCCTACTCAATAACCCTAAGCGACTAGTAAGTTACGCTATATTAATATTAATAACCTATAGCTATAAGAAGAGGTTAAGAGGGGTAAGGTTAAGTTTTAATAGGTAAAGACTAATAAGATAGTTATATATAGCTTTATAAAGGCCCTCCGTACTTAAGCCTAAAGCTACTTTATTACTAAATTAGGAATAGCAAATATCTGGTCGCTAATTAATAATAACTCTCCCTAAACTTATTTTTTCGCTTTATAACTATTTATAATCTTTAACCTTAAATATCTTAATAACGTAGTACCTTCTATAATTAGAAGTTATACTATTTAAATTACCTTATTATACTAGCTATAATAATATAAAGTCTAATTATAAAACTCGCTTATAACCCGAGCTATTTATAATTATATTGTTTTAAATAAAAGTCTCCGTAATTTAAACTTTAATATCGCCTTTATTTACTTTATGTTTTAAATTAATACCTCATTTATTAACGCTAGTAAAACTAAATATTAAATAAGAGCTAGGCGCTGTAGCTCTATAATAGGAGCTTAATGCTAGACAACTAAATATATATTAACCTAAGCGGAATATCTTAGAGTTACTTCTTATTAGGAACCTATTAAGTTCGGAATTACGCTATAGCCCCTTCGCAAAAAGACTATAATAAATTCACCTAGTTCGTAGATATAATTTAGGAAATATTATATAAGTATTTTAACCTATACCCTCTACTATTTAAGGAAAATAATATAGGAACCCTGCACGTTCCTACTTAGAAGTAAACCCTCTAAATATTATAAAGCTAGATATGCTATACTAGGGCTAATTATATTAGAGCTAAACGGGCTACTAAGGCTTTCTTAGCTTAGAAATACACTCGCTAAACCTTCTAATAAGGTACTATAAAAGCTACTATGTAAGATAACTCCTTAACTTAAAAACTTAACCTTCTAGTAAAGTACTAAAGGTGCTATAAAAGCTATTATATAAGATAACTCCTTAACTTAAAAGGTTAACCTTTTAATAAGGTATTATAAATACTATTATATAAGAAGTAACTCCTTAGCTAAAGAGGTCTTTCCTAAGAGGTTCTTATAACTAGAAGTATTAGAAGCTCTATTATAAGCAGGGCCTTATACCTCTCCCTCTTCCTTATCTTTATCCCTTAACTATATTAGTACTAAACCCTATATATAAATATACTAAGCCCGAGCGAGGCATGCCCTTTAGCGTAAATAACGCGGAGGGGATCGCGAAGCAGTAATAGAGGCGGTATTTAATAGCAGCGCGGATAGTGCGCGAGAGGATAAGTCCATAGTTTTATAGTTTAAATAATCAAAAACCACGTTATTATTAATGTAAAGTTAATAATTATAAGGCTATCTAGTAGGGTATATATAAGTATAGCTATAGTTAGGAAAGGTAGTTAGTAATTACGATCACGTAACTAAAGGCTATATGTTATTAAGAGGCGCAGAGTTAGAAGGTCTATTGCACTTAAGTAGGTAAAATCACTATGTAGTAGCTAGAGGCCTTGTTAGGAACCTATAAACTCTACTAATTTAAGTATCGAGCTTAACTATATAAATTAGAAAGCACCTATATCTTAATAGTATTAAGGCTTAGCTAGGCTAACTTTACTAGCTATATAACTATAGCTATTACCTCTATAGCCCTAAATTAAGCCTAAGAACTCGAGGTTAAGTTATTAACTCTTTTAGTTTAATATATCTAATAAAGTAATAAGCTATATTATTATACTAAACGTTTTTAAGTAATCTAGGGGGGGAGGTAGTAATAATTTATAATAGTATTAAGGCTTATATACCTCACAGCGCCAGAGGTAGTATATACTTATAGTATAGTAGCTATAATAGTAGAGTAGGGAGTATAGATCTTATAATAGCTTTATTTTAAGATCTAAGGGGGTATATTAGGCCTATATATCGTACTAAGCGAGGTATACGTAGCTCGGATATTCCGGGATATAGATTTACGCCTAAATATAGGTTATTTATATTAATTATATATAAACGCTGAACTTTATATATATAGGCGAATTTAACCACTTTTTGCTAGTTACACACATGCACATCAATATATCAAGTCCTATATCATGATCGCTAGCTATACTGTTGCCCAGCAATCGGCAATCGACGTGCAGGCACTAGAGGGGGGACCCGTTATAAGAATATCTCGGTGGGTTGGATGCCTAACACGGGCCACACAGTGCATGCTGTGGGCGCGGCACACCAATGTGCCCCACCTGCGAAGCTGCTCCTTGCCCAGACTGGCACAGCGGGGAGCACAGGCTCTGGAGGGTCTCCAACGAACTTGCACTGCGCGCCTGCGCAGACTTCCTGAGGAGGCAATCTGACATAACCAGCTAGGTTGCTACCTTAATCTTCGATCTTAGACGCAATCTAAGCTGCCGCCTCAAACATCTGTGTTAGTCCTGCGGACGGCAGACAATTCCCGATCTGACTGGTGCTGACGCCGGTGCCACCTCTGTGGGGCACCGTTACCCGGGAACCCCACCTAGGACTCACCTTACCTAGCTAGGATTTTGCCCTTCGCACCGTATTCGCAGCACTACACTACATTCCGCTAGCAACCACTAGCGACTACCGGCATTATAACTCGATACGCCAGCTTCTGCAAACCAGATCATATCAGTTCAACTAAGCCAGTTTTGACCATATCGGTCGGCCTGGACTACTGCGGTCGGCATTATTACTCGCCTTAATGATTTCTAGCGAAGGTAGCTAATTATCCTCCGCTTGTGCGCCACATCAACAGCTACCTATAGGCTGCGCATTCATCTACCGTCCCCTGAATGCAGCGGCTAAGCTAGCTAGCTCTCTTTTAACCTCACATATCGCAACTAATAGGCTTATTTTCCCGGTTTTTATGCTTTTTCTCTACTTTATATCTAATATCTGAAGTTTGCTGCCTATAGCTTCTACGCAATTATTTTGAGGGTTAAACTTGATTAGTTGCCTTAGGTTAGGCGCTGCTTATAGCTGCTTACGCACTGGCGAATACTATATAATATACTAGTCCTAGACAGCCGACGCAGCCAAAGCCTTTAAGGGAATAATCTAAACAGAGTTAGCTTCCTTCCAGGGTATTATATAGGCGTATAAATCTGCAATGCATTAACCTTGCATAAGTCGCTCGATCTTAACTTCGAGCTTTTCTAGCAAGGGAGCGTAAGTATAATATGTCCTGCGCTATTCGCCTTGGCTTATGCCCCTGGTTTGATAGCTACGACTACGTTGCTGCTGACTAGCGGTAGAGGGCTCTCTCGTCCTGCGTAGAAGCGCACCGATCGCGTCTTATGGAGGTAGACGGTGTCCTCGCATAGCGGGCACTCCTTCTACTTCAAGCCCTTTGAGGGCTTCCGCTTAGAGTCCTTATCGGTCGTGGTATTCATGAATCGGATCAGGCAGGATAATGAGAAGATATGCCTGCACTTTGCTATTCTCAGACCGGCCTGCGTTAACGCTATAGACTGCTATAAACGCACTATGTCTATCGATTCATCGAGACGACTAGCAGCATTTGAATCTATAGTCTCACGTCGGCTAAGATGGCTAGCCCTGTCGATGGAGTTGCTATTCTTAGCAAGCATAATAAGATCAAATACCGCGGCCTTGTCATGCCCTGGATAGGTATATCCGGCAGAGGCCAGAATCGTGGCTGAACGTACCGGTCGCCTATATTAATAAAGACATCTAGATAGCAGCAGGCTTCTGCGAACGTGTGCAGGCTCAGATACGTGGTTTCCGGAAATACCGAGAAACACGCAAGTATCTTGGTGTTCTCGAGGCTAGTCGAAGGGTCAGAATCGGCGTGTATTATGCATTTCTCTAGGGACGTTACCTCCGTCAAAAAGAGTTGGAGCTGATGAAGACGAGACGATCCTGTTTGGGTTCAGCAGGTGATGGACGAAGGTGACTCGCGCGCAAGATGTGAGGCCGAAACACCTGTTATGCCGTGAGCTCTAGAGGAGAAAGTCCTGGAAAGTCGCGGGCATGCTGGGGCTAATTGCATAGGTATAGCCGGATCGTCGATGTATAAGCAGTATTTTACCCAGGGGCTATTCGTAAGATCGTGGATAGGAAACTAAAAGTGGAGGTGAAGATTTAAAGGAAAGAAGGGTCTAGGGAAAGAAGGGTTAAAGGCTTCTTTCTAACAGTTCGACGTTCCCAGTTTCTAGGAAAGAAGGTGGAGGGACAACCTACTTCTTTTTATAGAAATCATAGAAAAATTAGCACTACCTGCGGAAATCATCCACTTACACAGGAATTATCTCAGGGGAATAGCTATATTAGTACCCTTCATCGCTTGGTGGATAGTCCTCATTTACCTTTAAGCGTTGGCGTTCTAGACCCATATTAGATGACTTGTTGTGGCCCGTTGCAGTTAGATCCGAAGCTTCAATATATACCCGGACAGTTATAAACCCGTTGATAACTCGGATCATTCGCGGCAGCTAGTCAAAGAGACGTCTTGCTGATGATCGTAGCTCTCGCATGGTTCAGTGTCACGCCTATAATAGCGACTCCACTTGCCGACTTCAATTCGTCACTCAAATAGTCCAAGGCCACAAGTTACAGGGTCGGGTCTAATGTCAAAGGCCCCAGAAAGCATGTGGCATGCGATCCTGTTGATTAGGGAAACACTAGTGGTTTAGTTGTTAATCAGGCGAGAACGAATACTAACTTCTTTCTTTCGTTAGGATATGCCCAGCTTCCGACGGTTTATGAAACTCTCTACTGCGGAAATCTAACACATACGACCATACCCACTAGAGAACTCGGGATCCCGTCCGCTCTCCCATAGATAAGCTAGTGAGGGCTGGAGTAGTAGTTGGGTCGGTGACGACCAAACTTAACCTAGAAGTAGCTTACTTCATTAAACCTATAATTACTAATAATACTATATAAGAACCTATAGAACTAGAAGTAGTAGTTAAGGAACTAGTATATATAAGCTTCTATTGATATAATACCTATCTCCTCTAGTATTACTAACTTACCTAGCCTATTTACTATAGCCTATAAATGATAGTTACTATTATTCTTTAAAAGTAGTAAGTGTATAATAAAGTCTATGAAGAGGTCTAAGTATAATAAGCTAGGTACTAATAGGGGCTTTAGGAACCCCCTCTTAGCTTACCTCTAAATATATATTCCCCTTTATATATTATAGTTCTATATAAGTCTCTATATTATATATAACTATTCTAATTAGTAGAACTACTAGCTTGTTATCTAAAGTATATTATTATTGCTTAAGTAAGTAGTTTATAGCTCTACTAAATAATCTTTATATAGAGCTACCTTAATAATTTATTATTATTCTTCTACTAAGTACCTATAGCCTCTCTCTCAATAATAGCTTTCTCTAACTATTAATATTATACTTACTAATTTAAACCTTAGCCCTTATATCTAGTAGGAAGCTCTATAGCTATTCTATAACTATATAATATACTCTTTTATAAATTATATCCTATTTTATAGTTTCTAGCTATATTACCTATAGCTTAGGGTTACTATTAAAAACTATGATATTTAGAATATCTATATAACCCTTCTAGCTTCTCCTTACTAGGGGGCTAGCTATAGGGTCTTTGTAAGGGTATATATAGTTTAATATTTGCTATAGGACCCTTCTCTATTTCTACCTATTATCTTATTCTTAAGGTATATCTTATTCTTATTAAGAGAGGGTATTAGGGGCTATTATATCTCTGTTAAGGCGGTATTTAATATAGAAGTTATATTAGAATACGTCCTCTACTTACTAGCTCTAGCGCTCTATAAAGCGCTACTTTCTTATAAAATATTTAGGCTTCTAGTAGTTAGTTAATACCTTAAATAAGGTTATATTATATAGCTCTGCTCTTTATATATATGAGTAAACTAGAATAAGTAGGGGCTCCTTATTATAAATAGAGTAGTTATATTCTATAAGCAAGAGCTTCTATAAGTAGAATATTATAGGATGCTAGATACCTTTTAAGTTAATTTAGGAGAGTACTCCTCTAAATATAAATCCTAAATAGTTAGTTGTAATAATTATCCTATTTTCTAAGTTAGATTAATAGACTAATAGCTAGGTATGAAAAAGCTACTTAAGCTAGGAGAAAGCCTATTTCTAGTTATCTCCCTATTAGAATATTATATTCCTTTTAATAAGTAATAAGGTAATCTAATAATATCTTTATACTTAAATATAAGTTTATTATAGTAGTGTAACGCTTCGGGTAGTGTGCCGTAGCGATGCAATAACCCATTGCGCTATATGCGCAAAAGATCCGCTATTCCGCGCACTTCGTGCCGGAATATACTATATATGCGCTTATATAGGCCGGCTACCGGAAGCTAGTCTCTTATAATTACCCCCTACTCTAAGCGCTTAGTCCCTTAAGCGTAGAGATAAGATAGATAAGCATATATAGACCCCGAGGTCTACATAACTAACGTCGCTACGTATATACCCTCTAAGCCTAACTTAGGACTACGCTAGCGCACGGCCTAAGTGCGCTATACGCTGCTTATCCGCTATCGTCACGCTATAGTAGGCGGGATTTAAACCCTAACCTCTATATAGCTAAAAGGGCTAAGTCTAGAAGACCTACGAAGTGCGCGGAAAATTATAACGCTTCGGGTAGTATGCCGTAGCGATATAATAACCTATTGCGCTATATGCGCAAAAGATCCGCTATTCCGCGCACTTCGTGCCGGAATGCACTACATATGCGCTTATATAGGCCGGCTACCGGAAGCCAGTCTCTTATAAGTAGTTTATAAACTCTAAGAAACTCTAGACTACTCTAAGTAAGGTATATAATAACTACTTAGTGATTATTTAGAGCTTCTTAAGGTTATAGGAGAGGCTTTCTCTTATAATTATAATAAACCCTATATATTTACCCTCTTTAATTAAGAATTCGTACTTTATAGAGATAGGATTAAGCTCTGTATCTACTAGCCTCTAGAGAACCTTCTTAACGTTTCTCTTATAGTTTGACTTTATTTTATTAAAACTAATTAATGCATTATTCATATAAATAGTAATAAAGTTATTAAGAAAGTCCTATAGGGTATTATTATTATACCTCTAGAACCTCATAGTGGCGCTAGTTAAACTAAATAAGTAAATTACTTATTTAAATAGCTTATACTAAGTCTAAAACTCAGTTCTCTCTTGGTACTCCTCTATTATACTTAAGCTATACAAAGCTATTATTATATCTAACTTGATATATTACTTAGCTATACTAACTTCTTAAAATCTTAGTAATTAATAAGGGGGAGTATTAATCCTTCTTAATAGTTATATTAAGGGCTCTATAGTTCATATAGAAGTAAATACCCCTACTTAGCGTTATTATAAAGAGTATTAATACTCTAGCTAGTAAGCTACTATGATATAGTCCACGTAGTGGACGAAAAATATAGGTGGAAATTGTATGAATTTAGAAGGTTTTTTCCTTAAAGGCGATAAGCCCTTTTATAAGGGTTAACGCGTTTAGGTCCGTTTAACGCGTTAAATGCGTTAGATACCCTTAAGCGGGATAGCTACGCTAAGCGCGTTTAGTATTAATTACCTATATAAAAAGAAAAAGGCGTTAACTGCGATACGTAGTATAAAATTCAATTTATACCTCTTATTATAGTAATATACTAGTAAGTAGAGCTATACTATTATATATAAGTAACTATATATAACCTTACTTCCTTTCTATTCTATATGTTTTATTATATCCTGCTTTAAGCTAAGGGAGTCTTAGGTATAGTATTAGCTATCTTTAAGAGGTTAGTATAGTCCTTATCCTCGTTATTAATAATCTCTTTAGCTATAACTAGGAGTTAGTTAATACTAACGCTATAAGTAGCAGCTAGTTAGGTATTATCCTTATATTACTCTAGGAATAGGTAGCGAGACGTATTACTAACCTTATATTATAACTTAGTAATACTATTATCTTTAATTATAGCGATCGAGGTAGTAAGGGAGGTAATATTAGTATAAAGGCCTCGAAGGTTAGTAGCGTATTTATATTAAAAGTTAGCTATATCTATAGCCTTAGGGTTCTTAAGGTCTAAAAGAGTATAGATAGCGCTCGAGTTATTACTATTAACTATAGCCTAACTAATATAATATATATACTAGGAAACTCGTATTATAGTATCTACTTAACAATAAAGAATAGTAATATAGCGCTAAACTCCAGGTTACTTATAATTTATTTAGTTATAAATAAGTTAAGAGCATAGATATATATATATAAACTAAGGATAATTAAGCTATTCTAAATACGTATATATAGGGTAAGGCGTTTAGCGCGGCGGGTAGTAATAAGGTTAGTTATATTAAAGAAATAGAGGCGCTAAAGGTATATATTAATTACCTCCTAAGTAGTTAGGAACTTTATATAGGAATAAGTAAGGCGATAGAGGCTAGTAATATAAGTACGGGATTACTAGTTTATAATAACGATCTTCTTAATACTAGTAATAGTATTAGGCGTCTTAGTAGCGCTAGGCGCGTTAATAGCGTTAAAGGGGCTAATATTAGAGGAAGGATTAATATTAGAGTAATCCTCTAGGCTAGTAGCTAATACTATATACTTAGTAGATAACCTAGTAATAAGGTATTATTCTAGGCTAAGGAAGCCTGGGCTCTCTTATATTAGTCCCTAGGGAATAGTTATAATAATAAACTTAAACTTATTAGTAGCTAACTTGATAAATTAGCCTAGGTTAAGGGTAATAGCGCTAGTATTAGTAATATAACCCTTAGAGAGCGCTATAGTTAGGGCGATCTAGGTCGCCTTATATCTATCAAGTAGTATAGAGATATAGCTAACGCGTTTACTATAGGCTCGTATTCCCTTGAGTTCGGAATTACGCCGCAGCCCCTTCGCAAAAAGACTATAACAAATTCACCTAGTTCGCAAGCATAATTCGGGAAATACTATAGAGGTATTCTAACCTATACCCTCTACTAGTTAAGGAAAATAATATAAGAACCCTATATATTTCTACTACTTATAAGTAAACCCTCTAAATATTATAAAGTTAGATACGCGCTATACTAGGGCTAATCATATTAGAGCTAAACAGGCTACTACGGCTCTCGTGGCCTAGAAACGCCCTCACTAAACCTTCTAGTAAGGTAAAAGCTACTATATAAGATAACTTCTTAACCTAAAAGGTTAACCTCCTAGCAAGGTACTAAAAGTAAATACTACTATATAAGAGGTAACTCCTTAACTAAAGAGGTCTTTCCTAAGAGGTTCTTATAGCTAGAAGTATAAGAAGCTCTGCTATAAGCAGGGCTTTATACCTCTCCCTCTTCCTTATCTACGAAGTCCTAGGTATACCTATAACTTATAATAAATCCTTAACTATATTAGTACTAGACCTTATATATAAAAACGCTAAGCCTGCGCGAGGCACGCCCTTTAACGCTAATAATATATAAGAGCTTACTAGAGAGTTAAGTATTAATATAATTACTAAAACCCGCTCCTTCTTTAATTACTCTATTATATATAGAGAGTATATTATTAGTATAGCCCTTAAGAGGGCTTTTATTAATACCTCTAGAGGGGATACTCGCTATTATATTATAACGAAGTAAGCGGACTTAGTAGTAGAAGCTAGGCGGGTTATTATATACCCTATAGAGTAGCCCTTCTTCGAGCAGGTCCTCCGCACTATAAAGGCAGAGGTAGCCTAGGCCCCTTAGGGCTTAAACGTTAGTAAGTATAGCTTACGCCGACTACTTTAATATAGAGAGAGCGTTACTAATAACGGTATAGCGAAGGCGTTAGCTAACCCGATTAAATAAGAGGATAAAGATAGTAATAACTTCTAGCGGACGAAGCGGTAATAGAGGTAGTATTAGTAGCGCGGGTAGTGCGCGAGAGGAAAAGTCGATAGTTTCATAGTTGAAATAATTAAAAACCACGTTATTATCGATATAAAGTTAAAGATTATAAGGCTATAGGCACGTATAAGTACAGCTATAGTTAGGAAAGGTAGTTAGCAATTACAATTACGTAACCGAAGGCTATATATTATTAGGAGGCGCGGAGTTGGAAGGTCTATTGCACTTAAGCAGGTAAAATCACTATGCAGTGGCCAGAGGCCGCTCGTATTCCCTTAATAGCCTTAATAGATTTATTATATTAGGGGTACTAATACTAGTAGCTTACTTCTTAAGAGTAGCTATCTTATTCGTCTTATTCTAAGTAATAGGAGTTAATCTAGCACTAGTTATAATAATATTAGTTAATAGTCGAGGTTTAATATATTTAGTAGCGTTAGTAGCTTAGTTAGGTTAGCTAGCATTAAGGGATAGTTTAGGCTAATTAGCGTTAATAGTTTTATTAGCTTAATTATATTTAGTACTAATAGGTTTATTATCGCTACTTAAGGCCTCTCTAGAATTAATAGAAATAAACACACTAGTAATATTAGTAATATAATATAGGTTATATTTAAGGGAGTTCTATATAGCTTTATAGAGGGATAGCTACTTAAGGTTTAAGATAGCGTTAGGAAATTAGTAGTAGAACTTAATTTAGTTTATAAATAGTAGTTAGGTAACTAGGTAAGCGTTAATACCTAGGTAGATAATAAATAGGGTATTACAAATATTATAACTAGTTCTATAATATTAGGTCTCTTAGTTAAGGGCGCGCTTAAAGATTTCTTAGTTATAAATATAATATCTAGGCTTACTATAAGGGATCTTAATATTAAGTAGGTAGTAGTAAATATAGTTAAGGGTAATATACTTAGCGTCTTTACGTTTAGAGCGTTATCTATTTATAGTAAAGTAATACCTAGGTATATATAATATAGGTTGCTTTAGTAGCGCTAAGCGCGCGACGACGTGGAGCATTAGTAAGATTCCTCGACGACTAGATAAGGATAATAGTAATAAAGGGAGATATATAAGTATAATAATAGTATAGTAATAGGGTTAAAGGTATTAATACTCTTTAGTAAAATATATATATAGAGGGAAAAGTATACTTAATACTAAGCGGGCGAAGGTAGTAGTAGTAATTAATAGGGTTACCTAGTAATATAAATTTGTTTTATATATATATACTTAAGCCCTAATCTTTCTTATTAGTTAAATAAGAGTAGGGATTAACCTTCTAGCGAGGAGGGCGGTTACGTTTATAAAGGTTCTTATAGTACTAAGGGTAGAAGGAGTTCGAGAGGGAAGTATAATAAGCGTAGTTATCTTTACTAATAGGATAGATATAAATATCGCTATTATTAGGGTAAAGTTCTTAGACGCGCTAAGCGCGCTAAATCTCTTTATTTTATAATAAGCCCTTAGTTATAATACTCTTTATAGTCTACTTATCTATTTAAGGCGCTTTAAGTAGCGCGTTCCTTATTTATAATATATATTATATTATTCTACTAGGTTCTTACGAGGCCTTCCTCTTAAGCGCCTTAGTAGTCTCTTACTAGGCTCTAATACTAGTTTAATACCTTATTAGATAGGTTTTTAAGCTTACGCTTATCTATAGAGCTATTCTATCTCTTATTCCTTACTTTTAAATATAATAATAAGTTTATCTATATTTATAACGTCTTTATTTATTTAAATAATATATATTAGCAGGTACCCTTTCTATTTAACTAGATATTATACCTTTCCTCGCGCGAGGGTTCGCTTCTTAAGAATGCTTTTAATCTTAAAATACTTATATACTTTAAGCTAACGAATATTATTATCTTCCTTAATATTAACTAGGCCTTAGTAGTTATCTTAATAGTTAAGTAAGTTATTACTAGGGCTTAGTATTAGTATAAGTTAGATAATAAATATAACTAGGTAAATATTTATATTAGGTAGAATATCGAGGCGGTATACTAACTTACTAATACGTTTTGGACCTTAAATACAATATACTAGTAGCTATATTTTAGGTTTAGTTATCCTAGTAGATAATATCCTAATCCTATCTTAAGGTATACCTAGTCGCCTAGCTTAAAAGTAATAAAACGATTTTTTTATTATACTATTCCTTTATATATAGCTAGGCTATTATAATTAAAATTTTCGCTTCCTCCTAGAAGATTTCGCGGTTTATTTTAGGGTTAGTATTACTTAAGATATTTAACGCGTTGTTAGTATTTGTACTATATAGGATTTAGTTTAGTGAATAACTAATAACTTTTCAGGTTATATTAAAGGCTTAGTAGTAATATTACCTAGTTATTATTAATAAGGTTAAGAAAGTAATAAATAGCTAGTTCAATAGTTTGATTTTTATATTTTAAAATACTATTAGTTTATAGATAATATGCTATTAAGAATCTTAATTTAGTATATACTTCGGCCTATAGTATAGTCTAAAACTTTAATAGGAACTTTTAGTTGCGATTAGATATAACAGCCTTTAGTATTCCCTAGTTACTACGCTAGAGGTTATAAAGAAGGAGGTATCCCTAGATCTTAGTAGTATATACTAAGTAACCTAGGATAAGAAGAGTTACTTTAGAGAACTTATTAGTTATAGTAAGTACTATATTAAGAAGTAGGAAGTTCTCTACCTCGTAGCCTAAATACTATAAAGGTATTTTAGGAAGTCTAATAATAAAGTCTATAGTAATTATATAGAAGGGAATAGCTAGTAACAATATTAGCTATATTACGCTAAGCGGTAGTTAACGTTCTATATTTATAGGTCTATATTATAAGTAGTTAGCTATATAATTATTAACTTATTATTTGAGATATAGTATATAAAAGTATTTATTAATATCTCTCTACGTCCGTTCCTTACTAAAGTAATAGTAATTATTATAAGCTTCTTTAATAAGAGGCGTTACTAACTCTTTTAGGATATAGAGCCTTCGTTTATTAGTATAAGGGTTAATATAGTAAAGAAGACTATTATATATAATAAAGTTAAGGTCTATACTATCTGCTTTTTTATAGAGTATCTTATATACTTTACTCTAGGACTTAGAGTTAGTATATAATTAGATAAGCTTAGCCTTAAAGTCGTTATTAAGAGATACTTCTATTATAAAGTTAATACCTATTAGTATATTATCCTATATCTTATTAAGTTCCCTAATATTTCTAATAGGGATTTCTATTATAAGTAGGCGTAATAACGCGTCCGCTATAATATTTAACGTTCTAGGGATATAATAATATACTAGGGAGAACTAGCTAAGATATTCTAATAATAATATAAGTTATAAGTTAGACCTCGTCTTATCCTCTAACTATAGCGACGTTTATTTAACGATATTATATATTACTTAATAGTTAGTAAGTACTATTATAGGGTCTTATTTAGATAAATATAGTATTAGCTAATACTTCTTTACTACCTATACGAGGTAAGTAACTTCGATTTTAATAAGCTAATACTTCTATTTAGCTTAGTTAAGGGCCTTATTAATATAAGCGATTAGATATATATCGGTATACTTAATAGGGTTATAGGGTTTCTATTTAACGTAGTTAGCTAGCTAGAAGATTAGCGCGGAGTGTTTATATTCCTTTAATAAGTTAAGCTATATAAATAACTACTTATTAGGGTTATAGTAGAATAAGGCGTTATCTGCTATTAAGGCGTCCTTAATATTATTAAAGCTAGTTACTTCTTCTAGTATAGGTTTAAAACTTATCTTTTAATAAAAGAGCTTTCTTATAGCGCTTTTATCCTTCTCTTAAGCTTAGGCTTAGGTAAGTAACGTGGTTTTATACTATTAGAGCGGTTAAATATAATAACTATAGCGTAGTATTATATATTATAGAAAACTAGTTATACCTATTTAGTATTTAAGCTAGTAGAGGTTATAGGGGTACTTAATTTTCTTAATAGCGTTACTATAGTCTTAAGTATTTACTAGTCTAAAGGCGTTAATAATAAAGCTAAGTAGCTTAATAAAAGGATATTTAATAAATAACTTCTTTACTAAAAGCGAGAGTTTAATATCTATAAAGAGTTTAAGAATTATATTAAGGTACTTAAGGTAGGTATTAAGGTCCTTTAAGGCGATAACGATATTATTAATATATATATAGGTATATTCCTTATATAGTTATAGGAGTCTATCTATAATACCTTAAGCGTGAGCGGGCAAATTGCAGAATCCTATAAGTACTACTTTTAAGCGTTCTTATCCCTAGTAGCTAATTATAATAAATCGATCTTAATATTCTTTCTTAATAAGAAATTAATAGAAGAAGGATCGAGCGTTAACTATAGTAATCTATAGTTTATTGCGAAGGCGTTTAATAACGTCTTATTATAGTAGTATAGGGTATATATTAGGGATTATAGCTTTATTAAGAGCACGTAGGTCTATAACTATACGACCTTTATACTTACTATCTACGATTTACTATATAGCGAATATAGGGGCTCTAAATAATATAGGTCTAGAGTTACCCTATTCTATATAATCCTGCGCATAAAGCTCGTCTAAGGTTTTATTAATAAGTTTTTTATACTCTTTATTAATAGGATAAGGTTATTATCTAACGTTTATATTCTACTATTATTTAATAAGTTCGACCTTAAGGTATTAATCTTCTAGAAGGTTAATTAGTCCTTAGTCTTTCTAAATAGCGGGGTAACGCGAGATAACCTCTTTAAGGCGTTATTTAGCTTTAGCGTCTTAGTTATAGATATATATACCTTTCTTAGTAATAACTACTAGTAAGTTTTTAGGCTTAGTTATACCTATCTTATTATTTAGGTTAATATTCCCCTTATAGATATCTCTGCTATTTAGCGTTATATTATTATTTATTACGCTATAGTTAGCGAGCGCTTCCTTACTAGTTAGGTTAGAGATTTCTACTTATTTATTAACTAATAGTTCTAGTAGCTAAGCGAGTATTATAAGCTTGCGATTAGAAAGGCTAAAAATAGCGTAATATATTAGATCCTTATATAATAATATTAAAAAGGCTATTTATAGTTAATCGCGAGTCTTTAGTTTAAGGTATCTATTGGACTTAAAGGGCGCTAGGGTTCTAAGCTTAGTGCCTCGTTTAATTTTTAATAGGTAAGGAGCGTTATTAATAATAAGAACTCATAGTGAATTGCTTATATATATATATATATATATACCCTTTGTGCTTTAGGCTAAATAGAAGGGACTCTATTTTGCTAATAGTATATTAATTTAGATAGCAGAGCGATTATATAGCGCGATAGTTATATTTCTTATAGTATATATATTATAAACCTTTCAAGGGACTTTCGAATAGATTCAAGAGGGAATTCGAATATTATTATAGGATATAATTCGGACGCACGATTCTAAGTTTAGAACGTTAAGCCTATTAGGTATATTAAAGTCTTACCCTATAAGTAGATTAGTATCTAAATATAGGATAAGCTATATACCTATATAGAGCTTAGTAGTTATTATATAGCTATTAGGTCGTTATCCTTATATAAGAATTATAAAAGTTACCTAGGCGATAGTCTTAAGGCTTCTTATACTTTAGAGCTTAAATACCTTAGGTTCTCTTAAGAGGGTATAGAACTATTATAAGCAGGCTTTACTTATAACTAAGTAGTCTATGCTAGTATTAATATAGACTACGATTAGTAGTCTGTTATAATAGCCCTAGATATAATCATAGCGTACATATAGTAGTATAAATATATAACTATATATTACTATAGCTTAATAGGACTAATAAGCGTTATATTTAGCTAAGGGGATAGAAGGGTCTAATATAAGAAGATACCCTGGAAGTTAGTATATAGCTTAGCGTTATAAAAGTAGGTTTTATATAAGTAGATTCTAGGATCCTTAAGGAGAAAATTTTAAAAGAAGTTAATATTAAAAATAGGGTACTTATCCTTATATCAAGGGATATAACCTAGAGGGTATTTATAATAATAAGCGGGTTAAGTAACTAGGTTAATATACTCGGGATCGTCTTTCTATTGCTCTTAGTTATCCTCGTTATTAGTACTAATAACTAAGTCTTCTTTATATAAGTTTAAATGCTCGCTAGATTTAATATACTAGATATAGTTAAAGCCGCCCTTATCTAACGAAGTATATACTTCCTCTTCTACTTACTCGCGACTAGTGCCCTTAGTTATATAGGCTAAGGTGTAACTAGGCGGTTAAGAATACTAAATATATTAACCAGGCTATTTATATTAGTATTCGGGCCTTTATTATTAGTTAAACTGAATTTCCTTGCGAGCGGAGCTTAATAAGGGTTTAGTAGCTATATTAGTAGCTTACCTTATAGGTCTCGATAGTAATAGGCTAGATATAGTCTCTTTTAGGTTTATATAATATAGGTAACGAGTAGCTATAGTATAGCCTACTTTCGAGGTCTCTTTTAGTAATAGTCGCGTCGCTAAGGTTCCTATATAGGTCGCCTTAATAGATAGTTAGACTAATGCTCGCTAGGATCCTTTAGTAACTATTTAATACTAGCTAGGGACTATCTTCTATAGGCTTGCGATAAACTTATTATAGTTTATATTATTAGTTAGCTAAGGAATACTAATAACTAGTTCTATATCTATCTTATTATAAGTAATAGTTAATTCCTTAGATTTGCTCTCTTTAGTATCCTTATATAGTTAAGTAACCTTAGTTATTTAATATTAAATATTATATTAATTATATATATTACATAGAGTATACCTCTCTTTAGTTAAACGTGCTTTACTAATTTCATATAGTAAATAAAAACGTTTAAGTAATAACTCTTTCTAATAGTCTAACCTATAGTTAGGGTCCTTAAGTTCTACCTTTTTATTAAGTATTAGATTAGTATAATACTAGTCCGAGGTATACCTTAGTAAGGTTTAATATAAGTTAAGGGTAGCTATAGCTAGGTTCTTATTATCCGACTTAACGTAGCTATTAATAGTATTAATAAAACGATATATATTTTAGTAGATAGTTCTTAAATTACTATTAATATATATATCTTTAACTTTATTATTATATAGAGGTAGATTAAATAACCTAATTATATTAGTCTTAAATTAAGGAGTACTACGCCTAGGTTCTATAACTAACGTTCTAGCTATTACTTATACTACCCCTTCTTTATTTATAGAGAGAAGGAATATAACAAAGTTATAGCTAACTAAGAACCTATCGGGGTTAGATAATAGTTTAATAGTATCTCTTAGCCTAGCTAATAGTTAAGGGTATTAATCGCCTTAGCTATTACTATTACTATAACTAGGGCTACCTCCTCTACTATTTTAGCCCTTAGGGTTACTATTATTACCTCTATTACTAGGATCTCTAGGTAGTATAAGTAGTAGTAGTAGTAGAGGAGCGTCCTCTATATATTTAATATCCTAATTATATCCTTTGCCTTTATTAAGGTTTAATAGACTAGCTTCTAGTTCCTAGGCGCCTATCTTACTATATTACTTACCCTAGCGATAAGTACTAGAGTAACTTTATAAGTTACTTAGCTTAGGTATAAGAGGGCTACTTATTCCTTTTCTTTAAGTTAGGAATAAAATACTTAATATATCTTTACTTTCTTTAAATAATATATAGAAAGTATTGAAGCTTAGCTCTAGTATTAATATAATAGTCGCGTCGTTTAATATAACTTTACGAGGTAAGAGTTATAGATTATTTATAAAACTTTATTTAAACTTATAATATTCCTCTAGAGTTAATAGGAGTGCTAAGAAAGCCTTAGGGATTATTATTATATTAAGTTTAGATATAGGTTTTAAGATATCTAGCTTATTAATAGCTTTAGCTCTTAGGGTTTTATAGCCTCCCCTCTCTTTATCCTCTTTAAAGGGGAGCGTTAGGTCTAGAGTCTAGCCCTATTTAGTATCTATCTTAATATATTAATTATAATAAGGGAGATTAAGGTAATACTACTACTTAATAGTATTAGTAAATAGTTATAGGTTAGTTATTTATACCTATAGGACCTTACCTTAAATATATTAAGTAGTCTTATATACTTCCCTATATAGTATTAACTTTTAAATATATCTATAGCAGTTTACTAAACATTATTTAAAGTTCTCGCGAGTAATAGCTATAATACTCGCCTTTATTACTAACCTAAGAAGGGTATACTTAATTTAAATAAGTAGTATATAGAACTTATCTAGGTATCGCTTAAGCGCTACTATGAAATTTATAATAGTTAAATAGTTAATAGGTTCTAAAAGGTCGGACTTAAGACCTTCTTTAACCTTATAATTAGAAAGCAGCTTATAAGGTATTATTATTAGAGGTTTATTATCCCTTTAAGATATTCCTTAGTTAAGGAAATCTTCGAGGTTTAATATCTCTTAGGGATATCTCCTAGTTAAGGGAAATAGTAAATAGTTAAAATCTCTTATTAACGTTTCTTAGTTAAGAGAAGGGGGGAGTTTAGAGGCTTTTAATAATATATAATACCTATAGGTATTAACTACTATAATACTACTTTATATAAACTTAATAGGGTTAGCTATCTATATAGTCAAGTACTATCTTTAATTACGAGGGATATCCTTAGTTATAAGGGAATATAGCTAACTATTATGGTTATACTACTAATTAATATAGTTTACATAGTAGGCGAAAAATATAGGCGAAATTTATATAAATTTAGAAGGTTTTTTCCTTAAAGGCGATAAGCCCTTTTATAAGGGTTAACGCGTTTAGGTATATTTAACGCGTTAAACGCGTTGGACGCCCTTGAGAGGGATAACCGCGCTAAGCGCGTTCGGTATTATACTAGCTTTAATAAACCCTTTATTTAAGAGGTCTTATAGGGTGTTCTTTAGTACTAATAACTCTTCTCTTAATATATTATAAAGAGGGCTCTAGAGGAGTAATTGCTTTCTTCTATTTAATCTTAAAATAAAGTTAATCTAGTAGTTTACTCCAAGCTACCTAGGGGGTAATAAATAAGCCTTATTAGAGTTAAATAAATTAGGGCATTCTTCTAATACCTAGCTTAATAACTAATATTATTAATACTCTTTTAGTTTCAAGTTTAAGGCTTTCTTAATATTTAATAAGCTAATAGCTTATATTAATACTTCTATATTATCCTCTTGGTACTTACTTTATTCTCCTATTAGATAGTAATAAATAATAGAGAATAAGAGTCTTCTAAGGAATCTAATAGCTCTTATTTCTTTTATAAAAGGTATTTCTTCTTGCCTCTTTAGATATAACTTAATATAACCCCTCTTATAGTATATTTAATAAGCTACTATATTATAAATAACCTAACTTTACTTTATTTAGAGGTATCTTAAGAGAATATTAAGCTCTAACCTATTAACTATATATATAAAGATATATTAAATATAGCTACTTATTTCTAAGTCAAATACTATTGTACCTAAAGCGTTACTTAGTAATAGTTTATTAACTATATACCCTCCTATAAGTTATTATCGTCTTTTAATATATAGAAAATAAAAGTATTTAGCTAGAGAACAATTAATTATTATATAAATCTTACTCCTGATATCTACTAGGGTATAAATTAGATATCCTTTATTAACTCTAGGTCAAATAATAATAAACTTATAATTAGCTAGTTATTCCTATTTATATTACTATTAACTTAATGTCTCTTTCTTAATAGGCTCTAGAGCTTAGTTTCGCTCTAGAGTTAGTTTCTTTCTAACTCTTTATCTTTCTTTAAAGAATCTATTATTACTTAGTAGTTATTTTTTTTCTCTTAGCTTATAAACTCTTCCTTTAAGGCTTTTACTTTTATAACTCTTAGTAGTTAGTCTTTTTTATTGGAGTAGTATTAAGTAATATACTCTTTAACTCTATAAATATAATAGATATAAGATTTTTTTATACCTTTTTATAATTACTAGTATTATATTAGAAAGCCGCTTAAGGAGGACTTAGAAATTTAATAGCTATAATATCTTACTTCTTGTTTTTGAGAGATATATGTTACTCTAGTTATACATTATAGAGGGCGCGACGGTCTAGGCACCCGCGCGTATAGGAAAGCTATAATTATATAAGCCTATATATATATATACGCGCGCGCGCCTGCGCGCACCTTATAGTAGTTCTTTCTTAATATAATATATATAATACTATCCTTTTGCTATATCCTTTAGGTTACTATAGTTACCTACCTTATTATAATAATACCTAGAGGCGGATCTACTCTTTTTACCTACTCTTAGGGGCGTCCTAGAGAGTAGCTACTCTTATTAGTAGATCCTAAAGAACTAGATACTATAGGGGTTAGGTAACTATCTAGCTGCTAGTCGTTTTAAGGCTATATATTTAATTCTCCCTTTTTACCTTCTCTTTTATAATTATGTGCTTATAGTTATATCGCTTTATTATGCGCGTTATTATACCCGTTGTTACGGCTAATTGCGCACCCACCTCCGTACTATTTATAGGAAATAGAGTAAAGGTTATTACTTTACTATTAAAGTTACGACTTTACTACTTTGTCTTTAGAGTGCTATGACTCCATAAATATAAGGGGTATAGTAAACTAAAGTATATATTTAGATTTAGCTCCAAGTCCCGCGTCGAATAGTATACCTTTCGATATTATATAACTAGGGTTAATATATTCTAAATACTTGAGCAAACTTAAGGTTAAAGTTTAAAGGTAAAATAAGACGAAATAAGGCGAAATAAAGCGCTATATCTAAGCGTTATTAGCAATTTAAGCTACTAAGCCTAGGGGGATATAAGTATTAGACCTCCTAAAACAATATAACTATTACTTAATATTCTATCTAAGTAAGCTTTAGAAGGCTACTAGGGACCCTATTCTAGGCTAGTTTGAATTACTACTACTCCCTATTAAGTTTAGTAGTAAGCTAGAATATGAAGTTATATAGGTACCTACTAGCTAGGTATACTAAGGATAACTATAGTATATACTAACTAAAAAGATTATAACTATAACCCTACTTAGTATAATACTAAGAGTTTTAGGTACGCCCTAGTAGTACTATAAGACTTCTATACTACTAACCTAGTTACTATAGGACTACTAAAATACCTTTTAGCTTAGCTCTTAGCTACTACCTGAGATAAGGACCCTGCTGCTATAGATAATAATAACGCCCTAGCGTAAATACTAGAAAGAAGGGTGCTATTCGGAGGAATGCGTTATATAATAGTAATTAATTGCTATGGATATTAATACTAGAAAAG